>VZRN01006441.1:20776-67263 GCA_013397935.1 Dasyornis broadbenti | reverse complement strand
CCCCTCTGCCTACGGAGCAGGGTGAAACCAGGTTTATAGCTGGAACGAGCCTCATTCCTCCCTTCCAGCAGCAACTCGAGGTGTGACCCGGTGTAAGCACAGTTGGTGTCTCACGGAAATGACTCAGGTTCTCAACGCTGACCTGTCTTGATGGTCTTCAGCCAGTGGGACCCTGATTTATTGTCCCCATGAGCGTCCAGTGACACCATTTGCTCCTTCCCCAAGGGCTGGTAACCCAGCAAGGTGACAGCTGGACATGACCACTGCTCTGCCCCAGGACAGGGACACCTGCGTGCGACGGCCTCTCCTCAGCCCTTCTCAAAATGTTTGTGCAGGAGCAGCCATAAACCCGGCCTAATTGACCCGAAGATGCAATCCAAGGCGTTGGAGTCTAGGCCTTATCTGCATCACCTTATCAGGAGCCAGGGAGCGAGATGCACCCCGGGAAGGGAGGGGACTGCGCCAGAGGGATCGGCCTCGTCCCTTCTGTCCTGGCACGGGGAGGGGACTGCGGGCCGAGCTGGGTAATGATTTGTCATCGCCAGGCCCGGGGTGTCTCTCTTTGCAGAGGAAACCTTGGCTGTGATTGACAGCAGGGCTGTTTTTGCCGCTTCCCTCGCTGTTGTCAAGTAATAATGAAGCTTTGTCAGTCCATCATGGACATGGATATGCCAGACTATGTCGACTCCTTGGACTCCTCTTACACCATGCTGGAATTCGACAACCTCCGCGTGCTCCCCAACAACACCGGTGAGAATTTCCCTCGTTTTTTGACTGAGCTCTACTACTTTTGTTATAAAGCTGGACACTGAGGGAAGGCAGGTGGGAGGTGTGGGGGAAAGGGTGATATTTAAGCAGCTGACCTGTCAACCTCTGTTGCATCTGTGGTTATGTTTGGGCTGGAATGCGACCCCTTCGTTTGCCGGTCCTGTTTCGGGTTATTCTTTCCGTTGCTGGGCCGTGTCATGTCCTGAAGAGCCCACCAGGTTTTGCAAATGTTGGCAGAGGTCTTCACGGCATTCCCCGGGTTGTATCATTTAGGAGAGGAGTTATCACCAACATTTCTCGTTAAAATGTGTGTGTCGTTCCCGCATACGGCTTCGTTTGATATTTAATCCTCGGGAAAACATGTCGTCCCAAATGGCATGACCATGACCGTGTGTCCCATTTCAGCTGGTCGCAGGGGCTTGGATTGAGAAGCAATATCCAAATCATTCCCTGCCCTATATTTCTTTCCTGGCTCCCAAGATGGTCCAACAGTTTTTAGGGCACAAAAAGACTTGGCTGGGAGGCAGCAGTGTTTATACGCCGGGACTTTCGCTTTGTTCACAGAAATAAAGCGCTTTGTGTGGTATTTAAATTTTTTTGCTGTCAAAAGTACTCTGACATAAAGTGAGCTCCGTTCTGTGGAATCAACTGCTCGCTGTGTAAAAATAAAGGACGTTTTGGTCACATAGCACGGAACCAATCGTGCAACGGAGTGAGGTCCCAGCGTGAGCGATCCCTTTGGAGAGTTTTGGCGGCCTTTTCTTTTAATTCGTTAAGCAGCTTAGTGAAATTAAGATGGGATTTTCACGTTTGCTCATTAACTGGCTCATCAAAGGAAATTAGAGCTTCAGTAGGGCTATCACCTGCAATATAAAATGAGTGGACTTATTACTGTGGGGCATGGGGGGATATCAGGAGACAAGTAAAGTTAAAAGGCCCAGAGGAACTTGAATTTGAAGTTGACTTCTGTAAGGCTCTGGCTGTCTCCAAATCAAGGATTTTCAATATATATCGTTTTTGCCAGCTTCCGATAGACTGAACCTTATCCTTTATCCTTGCAGAAAGGTTTCCATCTCTCATCCTTCTCCAGAAATATTATTTAACACACATTTCGCTTTCTCACTTCCTGTTGAACAAGAAGAGATCTTTCACTTTTTGAAGCAGCACAAATTTCCTGAAAATCTGATATAATTTTGTGAACGAACCACCAGCGCCTGTTGGGGCTCTCTGTTGATTCGCGCAGTGGAACTGACAGGTTGAGTTTTTTCCTGAACTTTATCGAGCTCGGTATTGTGTTATTTGTTTAGCTGTTAATGACTAACCAGCTCTCTCGGGAAGTAGCTGCTTTGAAATTACCTTGTTTGTCTTGGGTAAGTGTCCTTTTCTTCAGTTTGTAAAAATAACTTCAAAAAAGACCTGAAATGGCCATGCATGGAAATCTAGTGCTGTCCAGCTGAGTTCAGCCCCTTGAGGTAACTCAAAATCACTGTTTCCTTGTAGCTTCAGAAATACTTAAAAATTTGTTAGAATCAAGAAAAAGATTTCATTTTAGGTATTTTTTTACAATTATACTGGATTTTTTACAGATTGTTTATATCTCTCCTAAGACTAATTTGTATTATTTTCCCTGCTAAATGATGGCAGCTTTGCCCTCTATAAACACGAACAGGAAGGGATGTAATATTTATTTTAATGGACTCAGCACAGATTCTTACATCCAGAACAATTCCAAAAGTGAAAATTGGCATATTTTCAAATAAGGCCATGCTTTCTTGAAACCAACTCTTTCTTTCTTCAGAACATTATGTCATCAAAATTTTGGGTGGATTAATTTTGTGGAGCGCACTTCCTGTGCTCAGATGTTTCTTCTTCAGGAAGCTGCTGTCATTCTGAGATTTGCTCAGATATGTATTTTGGATTTTCCACCTTCAAATAGCCCATAATTTGCCAAGAATTTTAAGACTTATTCAAAATAAAGAATAGAACCCATTATGGGAGTGATAGAAATATTATTCTGGTTTAGATAGAAAGAATGGCAAAAGGAAAAGAGCAAAAATCACTGCTAATTCTGTCTTTCCTTTGTGAAATAAGTGTTGTAACAGCAGAAATGTTCCCATTCTGTACAAATTTGTTTCCTTTCTCTTGGCTGGCACAACAAGCCACATTCTCAGTTTTTATGTGTGGTTAATGCCTGTTTCCTCACGCTCTGGTCAGAGTTGTCCCATTTTGGTTAAGACATGAGGCATTATTGCGATGCAGCCCCAATTCTTCCATCGGGAGTTGGGAGCGCTTTCTCCCGGGGTGCTGCTCGCTGTCCTGCCTCGGCACCCACCCGCCTCCCTGACCCCCGGCACTTTAGCACGAGGCTGCTGAAACCTTTCCCGGCCCTGCTGGAGCCTGACCCAGTTCAGACCCTGCAAAAGCCCCCAGAGATGTTTTGGCAGTGATTTACCATCCCTCGACCTGCACCTGCCCCTGGGAGCTGCTCTGGCCTTTCTGCAGGGCCCCTTCACCATCATTCCTGCAGGATTTGGGATCACAGCTATGTTTTATATCTCAAAACCCTCTTTATTTGCTGAAAGTTGATGTAGAAAGAGGCTGACCTGCACGTGGCCAGGGTTTAACCCCGCTCCTGCCCTACATTTGTGTGTACAGGTTTCGCAATGCCGGCTTTGGCACCGAGCTCGGCTGTGTGTGTGTGCAAGCCCTAAATCCACGCTTGGGATCTCTTCACATTCTAGCCCAGCTCGTGTCATTTGGGGATTTGCTCACGGCAGATTACATGCACCAAAATTTGGATTTCCGAGTAGGTAAAAGCCAGTCTGGAAAGTAGGACAAGACAATTCCCTTTTGCAATGTGCGTCTGGGAGAGCTGTAGCCAGTAATGCAACTGAAAGGAAAAGCAGAGCCGTGGTCAGGTGTCATGAGAACATCCCCAGTGCCATTTCTTATCACTGTAAAACCAGCATTGGCATTCCAGCCCTGGTGAGGCAATGATTGACGCACAGAGGCAGGGAGGTACCAAAAATCTCTGTGCATTTGAGCTTGGCTGACCCCAAAGCTGGGGACGCCACCAGGATGCTCTTCTCAGCATTAGGCAGCTCCCAGTCTGCACATTGATTGTGTATAACTCACAAAAACGGTCAAAACTTCAGATTTTTTTCTGCCAGTGAACCTTGGGGATAACCCTAGCGAGGAGTCTGGCCACGAGCAGAGCCTCAGCTCAGCCTGGGCGCCACACAAAGCCAAGGTGAGTTGTGGTCTCTTCCTGGAGAACAAAATCAAGTTCGTCTCCCCAGTGGAAATTTCAGAGGCAGCCTGGCAGGCTTAGGAGCTGTTCCTTGTGTTAGGCAGGGATGGCGCACGTGAAGCAGGTTTCACAGGAAGGGGACTGTGCTGCCAGGGATCCTGCCTTTCCTCTGCCTTTCCTCGCAGTGATCAGTCCAGGAAAACCCCAAACCCTGGGTAGATTTGCAAGCTGCATTGAAAGAGTTTTCTGGTGCCTGTGATAATGGTTGTGTTTTGCTCTTCTCTGAGCTAATTCTCCTTTGGAACCCATCATTAGCTGGTGACAGGATTCTGTAATTAAAATTTATCACCATAATTACTGTGCATTCTGTCTTAGGGCTTTCCATTTTTTTTTTTTTTTAATTAATTTTTAAAATTTCTGTTCTGTTCACATTCAGCCAATTCAGCTGAAAAGGACACGTGGCTCCCTCCCAGGGTTTGAACTTTCAGCTGTGGAGCTGCCCTAACACAGAGCCACCCAACCCACTGGTGCTTTGTTTGTGCTTCCATGGAGAAAAGTGAGGGCAAAATTTGGTTTGCTGATTTCCACGGGCCCTCACACACACACAGAGCTGATGGTTCCTCCTCCAGTAATACCTGGTTTAATGCCAGATTATTAATTCCTTCTTTGTATCAGCAAGCAGAGTCTCACATCCTTCTCGCATAAAGGAAAAAGAAAAAGTCTTTTCTGGTGCGTTGTCGGAATACTTTCCAGCATCAAGCATATTTTGCAGTACAGTTCATTTAATACTGAGCTATTAAGCAAAATAAAATCAAGAGTCATTGCAAAAAAAAAAAAAACCAAACCAAAAACCTTAAAATCAACCTAAATTGCCATTAAACACCTCTGACACAGACAATGTTCCCAAAGGACCCAAGTGTCACTTCCTGATGAATGCCAGAGCTGGGAGCATCTTACATAGATTTTGGGAAGATGAACATTTCAATTCCTGTCATAATGACCGAAGAATGATTTTGATGCTGTCATTCTTTCTTGTCATGTGGTTCCCATCTTGCTGTAACCCACTTATTTACTCATCCGTACACCAGAAAGTGAATATGGGTCAAAAGGGTTATTTTAAGGGGTGACAGGAAGTCTGAACTTTGCATTAGTGAAGCCTTAACTAAAAATGTCTTAGTCTCAGCCTTAGCTAAGAAACTTCCCATTTAAAAAAAAAACCTAAAACTTTATTGGCTTTGTTTTTTAGGGTTTTTTGGGTTTGGTGTTTTTTTTTTTTTTTTGGAGGGGGATTGATTACAATTTTCCTTGCATAGCAAATATTTTCACTATAAATTTTTGGTGTGTATTCACACACAAAAATAACCTTCTCTCTCTCTCTCTCTCTCTGTGTATGTACATTTTGTGTGTGGATTACCCAGAGCTATTTTTATGCATTTTGGATTAGAAAACTCTCTCTCTCGAGGCAGATCGGGTGACAATTCCTCCCCTTTGAGTGTTTTCTCTAAGGAAGTGCTAAGCTGAGCTTTCCCCATCTCTGCTCCGAGGATGTCATCCCACAGATGCGTCAGGATGTGTCTTGTCCCAGAGACTTTTCTGAGGTCACTGGAGCACGGGATGAGCTCCCCTGGAGCACAGAGCATGCTCCCAGAGGTGTGATAAATTCATAAAACTGTCCTGCAGTGAGTGCCCAGGTCAGGCTCTGCAAACAGATGGAGAGATACAAACATTGTCTTCTCCCTCTTCACGAGGGTCTCCTGTTTTTTTTCCCTTCCCCGAGCTGTGCCTCAGATGAGGAGGATGAAGAGGGCAGCGAGTCTGGTAGTTAAGGCCGAGGGAGAGGCTCCAAGGGGAGCTTTCAGCAGAGTGTACACACAGGGCAGGCAGGGGCAGCGCTATTCCTGCCCCAAATGAGTGGCTGCAAACGGAGGACATGGCAGAGGGCATTCATATGACCTAACTTTAGGTCCCTAATTTAGAAGGTTGATCTTCCTGCACGCCTCTGTTGCTTTCTAGTGGAGAGCAATGAGCCTCTTCAGAGGGAATTTCAGAGCAGGGACCAGACTAAGAACTAAAGGGATCCCTGTGGGAGCTGCAGAACTCTCAAGAGCAACCTCTTACCTTCAACACCTCTGTCACGGGCATGAAACAAAGGATGAACTACTTCATCCTTTCTGCCTCTGCTGTTTCTTCTCTGCTTTCTATTTATTCAAGTTAATGAGGTTTTTTTACATTGTTTTCTGTGAACACCAGCTTTGAACCAGCGATTCTTCAGGTATCTCATTGAGGAGGTGGCTCCCCATCCCTCAAAACCATAAAACTCACATGCAGGTGAGGTTTCTTTATATCTGCCCAGGAAAGCAGTGATAATTGATAAATTCTCACAAGCAGTCTGGGTTATGCAGCTTGAAATCTCTCTGATCACTGAAGTGAAGAAAAACACCGATGCCAGAAGCAAAGTATCTGAGCTGGGGAAGTGCACGACCGTAAATTGAGACGTTTCCATCACAGGGAGATTGTGATGGAATTAATGATTGTGTCCCTTCCTTCCTCGCAGAAGCCATCGCGGCCGAGTCAGCGAACACCAACCTGCTCCCCAATGGTGTCAGCTCCCTGTGCTCCATCTGCGGGGACCGGGCCACCGGCAAGCACTACGGGGCCTCCAGCTGTGACGGCTGCAAAGGCTTCTTCAGGAGGAGCGTCCGCAAGAACCACGTCTACTCCTGCAGGTACCGCCATTTCTGCGGTTGATAAATGCGATTTATGGGTGCAGGAGATCATTTGGGGTGGGGATCAGGGCCTCTTGTTGCCAATGCCAAGTTGCCGTGCCACGAAGGCCGACAGAAGGGCTGCAGTTTGGTTTACAAGGGGTGAAGTCGGTCCTGTCTCTAAACTCAGTCCTGTCTTGTCTTGGACCCTGAGACTTTCTGTGACACTGAGGAATGCACTGAGTGAGTTCACCGTCACTGTTTTCCCTATGGTGTGAATCAAGGGAAACTCACAGACCTGAGAATCAGAGAATCACAGAATTAACTGGGTTGGAAAAGACCTCGGAGAGCTTCGAGCACAACCTAAAACCTGAGGTTTGACTGATGTTGCGCAAATACAGACCCTGATTGTGTGGAGTGACACCATGACCTCGCCACAGCCCAGCAAGGGAAAGCCAAGGTGACAAAGGAGCAAAGCTCCAGAGATTCCCTATTTCTTGCTTTTCCTGGTAAAAACCCACAAGCATCCAAGAGTCTGTCACCTCCAAAGCCTTCACGCCCCCTCTCACAGCTTCTCCGTTTTTGTTTTGAAATACAATAGATTATGTACACTGACTTATCAGTGATGATTTTATTAACATTCTGAGAATTAAGTGTGGACCAGAGATTCACATCCACTTTGGCACACAGGTACATATTTGAGTGTTTTTTAGCCAGGAGGAGGCCATAAATCATAAAGCTGCTATCTTGATTGACCTTAGAAAGAAATGATGTTTGTTTTAGCACAGGAGAAAGTGGAAAGAAATCCCAAACCTGAATACACTCAAGCCCTTCATCTCTAATTAAAACCTGGGGGTTTTCTTTCTGTTCCAAAGCTCTTCCTCCTCTAAGAACATTCCAAATTTTTTCCAATGTGAGTCACTCTACTTGTTCCAAATGTTCCTGGTGTCATTATCGCTCCAGGGCACACCAGCCAGGAAAGACAACTGAGGTGACAGCAATGTCCACCCACACAGTGCCCACCCCATGAACTGTGGGATTCCTGCAGGAGGAGATGACAGCTGCTACTGGTTTCTTTGAAATTCCAGTTGTTGGTCTCCTGGGAGCGGAGTTGTTGCCTCTCCCCAGGAATCCATGAATCTCTGTGATATTTGGCAGCTCAGGGAAGATCCACAGCATGGAAGCCAGGCTTGTCTGCAAGCCCTTATTTGGTGAGCTCAGCCCAGCTCGGAGCTCTGCTTATCACAGACGTGAATTCCTCTGAAAGTCTTTGGGCCTTCGTACCGTTGGCTTTTTACCAGTCTGGCAAAGTGCCTCGGCTTTTAAACCTGATTGTCCCGGAGCAACCCACGTCGTCTCCTCTCTGCGTGGAAGATTCCCCCTTCCATTGTTTCACCCACCATGGGGAAAGCTGCCAAGCTTGGAACAGCACAAGGGTTCCTAAATCCCCATTGAAATGAGGAGGAATTAGGAGGCTTCAGGACAAGGCCGCAGACCCAAGGGCATGCGGCCCGTAACGCGGTTTGTTCTACACAAATCTTAGAATGGTGAACAAGTGAAATCAGACAAACCCCAATGCTGAACACCCAAACACTGCCTGGAAGTGGGAGATGGAGCTCCTACCAGAGCACAACTTGAGTCCCAGTTGTGCTTTCGCAGCCAAAACCACTGCAGTCCCTGCAGGGTGGGTGGTCTGAAGCTCTGGCTCATGGCCGTGGGGAAGAGGAGGAGCCGGGCCAAGCCAATGTTGATTCAATCCATTCCTTGTGAACCTTTGGCTCTTCTCTGGGCTGATGCAGTGCGGAGCTCAGGGAGGTCTGGGGCTGTGTTTGGGGTGGTTTTGGGGCTGCTCACAGTGAGGGGGTCGCAGATGCCAGGCTGGTTGCTCCATGCTGTATTTCCCATCTCCTCCCAGGTTCAACCGGCAGTGCGTGATAGACAAAGACAAGAGGAACCAGTGCAGGTACTGCAGGCTGAAGAAGTGCTTCAGAGCTGGCATGAAGAAAGAAGGTGGGTGCAAAGAGATGTTTCAAACCTGCTCGCACTGCAGAGCATGGTGGGGAGCAGCAGCAGTGCAGGTTGCAAAGATGGTGCTTGTGTGTCACAGAGAGAGATTTTTTTGTTGCAGCTGAAACAGATTTTGTCATCTCAATTTCAAGGACAGCAAGGTGACATTATTCACCCTTCCTGTGAGGCTGGTCTTTTTGGGATATTTTAGTACTGGGAAAGGGACGGGCTTCTGCAGGGCTTACTTGGTCTCCAAGTGCTTTACAGCATCAGTTCCCTCTCTCCATATCCACTGCTGTGACTCCTAATCCCACCTGTGCCGGTCTCAGCGAGGACCTGCCATCCTCAATGTCACAAATGCCATCAGCTGGCTGCTCCAGATGGAGCAGTTGGCTCGGCTGATGCTCACATAGCTGCGTGCGAGGGCAAGGTACAGCCTGAGCACGGTGCCTGAAGGAGCAGCAGCCTCTCCTCCGTGGCACAGGGCACATGGGCAGTGCTCCTGGAGAAAGGTGACTCCTGTGCTCCCCACGGGTGACTCCAGTGTTCCCCACAGGTGGCTCATGTACTCCATGAGAGGACATGAGTCAGAGCCAAGCCCTTTGGTCGTGCTGCTGGTTATAATGTGACCATGGAGCCACCACCAGCACCAATCCCATGTTGGCCCACACCTTTTGTTGCACTTCCCGTTGGCTGATATAAGGAGGTGGAGAGTTGTAGGGTTGGGTGCCAGTGACCATCAGGACATGCCCTTTCTAGAGGAAATACTGTTACAGTGCCTAATGCTCAACGGGAGAAAACCCATTTGTGTTTATCTATGCCTACATCCAGCTTCCCTGGGAAGTCTGGGATCTGTCACAGAGGTTCTGGTCTCTGCTTATCCAGTTCTGCATGCTGGGACAGCATGGATGATCCTGTTTCACTGTGCTTGTCCTTGTCCCCTGAGTGCTTGACAAACTGAGGCCCAGCCCACCCAAGGTGCAGGCAGTTGGATGATGGTTCCAACACTCCTCACCCTCCATCTGTGCTCTTTCCCAACCCACAGGCAGCTTAAAGATGAGGGAGGCAGAAAGGAGCTTGAAAGTTTCTTTCCATGTCACCAAATTGACCCAAGGGGTGAAATCGTGGCCCCGGTGAAACCAAGGGGGAAATTTGCCATCCATTTCTGGTAATTCCTAAGATGTTACTGGTGATGTAATGATCTTTCCGATGTTCTGAACATATGTTTTCCTGGAGAAGAAGGGTTTCTTGAAATTTGGCATAAGTCATGGATGAGGCAAAAATGCCGGCTGGTTTAATTTAGGAGAAATGGTGTAAATACAGTAGATGGAAAAAAAAAAAATAGAGCTCAGATTAATGAAGACCAAATTGAAGCTGATCTGGTCAGTTCTAGATGGGGATAAAGCCAACTGCCAATGCAGCAAACTGCACTGCTTGGATAGGCTGAAATCTGGTTATCAGATCTATTTGAGCTGAAGCATGATTTTTATTGGTTTTTATGGCAAAAGTTATAAAACCTTGGCTCATGCCTCCATCACTGAGTGCGCAGCCTGATGGAAGATGACTCATTTCAAGTTCCACATCGTCACATTCCTTGAAACTTTTTCATGAGCGCAGTCAGGTTGTGCGCTCGGAAAATGCTCCTGTGTTTGGCAAGGAAGATTTTAGAGCACCTTGAGCAACCTGCTGTGCAGACATTGGCTTAGCTGACCAGAGCTCTACCCCGAGCACACGTGCAGGACTGGGAAAGAAAATTTCTTGCACAATTGTGTGCACAAAAAGAACACAGCTATTTGCTTTTGGGTGGTTCTAGATTAATATTAAACAGTATTGCGAAGCATTGGGGGAAAGGAGAAGCCATGTCTTGGGTAGAGCAGTGTTGGAGGGCACAAATATTTGTACAAAAGCTTTTGGAGCGTGCAGCAGGTGATGGCGGGAGGTGACAGCGGTGACACCCACACTCGCCATGCTCTGTGTCCCAGCACTGGCACGGCTCTTTCCCTGGCACATTCCTTCTGGGCCAGCCCTTCTAACAGCAATCAGAGTTTCCAGGGTGTGGCAATAGCATTGTTTATCCACAGCAGAGGGGAAGAAGCTGGAAACGATCCTTTTCCCAGGCTGGCCCGGGACAATCCACCTGGGGTGGGGTCAGCAGGGCTGTGTCACCCTTGCACTCGCCCCACTGACCCACTGCTCAGTGTCTGTGTGCTCAGCCTTGGAGAACTCGCTGTTCCCTGGCAAAGCTAACTGATCAAACGGGAATTTTGGATCCAGAGGGATCTTTTTTTTTTTTCTGATCTTCCTGTGTTGTAAGACGTGATGTGACATATTTGGATCTTTCTTTTCCTTTTTTTTTTTTTTTTAATCCCCTTTTGAAACAAGGAACTGTGTANTTAAGACGTGATTTGAAATTTTTGGTTGTTTTTTTTCCTTTTTTTTTTTTTTTTAATCCCCTTTTGAAACAAGGAACTGTGTAGCCTGGTAGAAAAGAAATTTCTTCCTAAAGAAAAAGCCATATGATGCAATTACCTGAGTACCTTTAAATTGTGTCAGGAGAGGTTTATGTTGGATATTAGGAAAATGCTCTTCCCCCTGAGGGTGGTGGGGCACTGAACAGGCTCCCCAGGAAATGGTTGGGAAAACGATCAGTGGGATCTTCCGATTGCCTTGTTTGTACAGACTGAATCTGGGCCTGCTTTCAGAAAGGACCAGGACTGCCCCACACAAGGGCCCCACACCTTCTGGCTGGTGCACTCTGTCGGGATCCAGGTTCCATCAGCACTAACGAGAGCAGGGAAGGGACAAAAGCTGAGTCTTGTGGAAAGTCCAGTTCCCAGATTTCCTAGCAAGTAGCTCATTCAGAATCACTCGTGTCCCAATTAAGTTTTTTTTAATAAATGATTCACTTTGATAACAACCATTAAACTTAGGATGAGGGGAGAGGGAAAGGATTGCTTGAACACAACCCCCTCTCATCTCCTAAAACACATCTATGATCAGGATTTAAGATTTTTACAGGAGATTCACTCCTTTATTCTCATTTTGTGGCTAAGGCTTGGACTGTGCCAGAGCGTGCTCTGGGTGCTTTGGGGATTTGCTGGCTGTTCTCCCTGGTTTTCTCTCTTTGCACACAAGGTTCGATTTCCATTGTCTTGCTCAATGCTACCGGACAGGTTTCTGGTCACTGCAGCATCAGTGGCTGGGGAGAACACCAGGTACTTAAACACCCAAAGAAAACAGCAGGAGACTATTTTTAGCATCTCCCTGAGATCATGTTTAACCTCCAATAAATCAGCAGGGTGTGATTTCTCAAGTGAGTCAGGTCATCTCCTCACACGGAGCTGAGTGCCTGGAAACCTGGAAGCCTTTTGAAAGGCCAGCACTCCACTGTCAGGATTCAGTTTGCTGGTGGGGTTAATATTTAACCTCTCATTCCCTTTAAAGTAATTTGTGAATGTGCATGAACTTCTTTAGTTTTACGCAGAAATAAAAAGAATTGTTGTATCACTTACTGCTGCAAAACAGTGGGAGGGTTTGAGGCGTCTTCTTATTTATTATTGTGAAATTGGACAGGTTTATAGGACAGATTTATTAGCGTTTCACAGAACCTCTATCTTGTTTCATACCTTGTGTTTGCACATCTCTTTTGCCAGCTTTCAGAAGGCTGGGACTGCAGGTTATTGCAAAGAAGGATGGAAAAGATAAAGGATCTTCTCTACCTTCAATAGTCATAAATCAGCCCAAAAGCCCATGAAAGGATTAAAAGTACATGTACCACAGGGATTTATTTGTGAGTAAAACACACCACACCTACAAAATCTGAGGTAGCTCAGGGAAAAAAGATTATTTGTGGATATAAATTAATCAGGCAGCAGGAGGAGTAAATCTGTCAGTGAGGACAGAAACACTGTGAGTACAGCACGCAGGGACCTCCCTCCTCCTGCTCTCTCCGTTCCATTCCCAGCTCTGGCATCCAGCACTGGGATTTCAGTCCTTCCTGCAGGTTTGTTGAGTTTTATTGACAGCAAAGCCAAGATGACACCTGAGCCCAGAACCCCCAGGGCCAGCACGTCCCTCGAGCACTCCCACTGCCTCAGCAGGAGTGACCTGTGCCTTCCCTTTCCCAAACACAATAAATATGGCCATATAATCACTGCACAGTAATAGATTAATTTTTGTGGCAGGTGAAACATTAACTCCCTTTTGTATCTGATTCCACCCCATCTTGGGTGCTTTCAGCGATAACACCCGAATCACCTTGAGAAAGTCGGGCTGTACCATCCACTTACACTGGAAGATTGAGCTTATCAGAGCATGAGGGAAGCACTGAAATATGTGCCATAAAAACACCTTGGGGAAAAAACAGGCTGAAGCTTCTTAAAGGAGTCTGTCGTGGGGACCAGGTCTGCCTGGGACTGGAGGATTTGCATAAAATCCGATGTGAAACTCAGCTGGAAAGGCAAAACTGGCACCTTTTCATGTGAGCAGGCAAAGAGCATGTGGGGAGCACTTGGTGTAAATCCAGGTGTAGAAGCTTGGATGGGGATTTTCCAAAATAGTCAGTGATGACACAGATTGGGTCAGGCTTGTTTCTCCTGAGTGCTGGGTGCTGCTACTCCCCTTTCTGGTGGGCCAATAAAAGCCCTGAAGGGTCAAGATCACGGTTCCTATAAGCACCTTCACCCTCAGGCTGGGGGGTCCCTGGCTGGCCCATCCTCACGCCTAAAGCAGCTTTTGCTGCTCTCTAAGGTGGGTTAGCAGAGCCTCCCATGAGCTGTGGTGTTTTTTTTTTTTCTCTAAATTGATGACTAATTGCCTCTCTGTAGTGTCCATAGCCTGGAAATGCTCCAGGAATTTGTTTGTGTGTTGCACTTTGCGGAAATGGATGCACCCAGCCAGCCCCTTGCAGGCCAGGCTGGCTCTGAGGTACAAATCCGATCCCCACAAGCTGATCCTGACCGACAGCAAGGCTGAGCCCCAAATCTTGGAAAATAAATACTGAGCTCCTGTTGATAAGGGGAGGCATTGATTTTTGTCACTGTTGATTGTTTTCTGCCCTTTCACTTTGTTGGCCTCTCATCAGAGGCTGGTTAGGAAAACAGAGCAGTGGTTGGACATGAGCTGGCAAAAAATTCCCTCAAATTGTGCAAAACAGTGCCCACATTTTTCCTTTTATGAATTCCCAGGAATGAGTCCTGTGCAAGAAGTGATGCTCTAAAGCAAAACCAGGCAGCGAGGCAAAGTCTCAAAAGAAGGATGGCATAATAACTTTGCTGATTCTGCAGAAAAAAAAATAATCATTGCTGGAAAAATCTTCTCCAGTGACCACTTTTGAGACAAATCCACTCTGTTTTACACCCAAGGGGTTAATAAAGAGCAGAGTGACTCGTGTCTTGGCAGCTCTGTTTGAGTCATTCCCCCTAAATAAAAGGAAAGGAGTCTGGGATTGCTGGATGGAGGAGGAGGGATGTATAGCACTATCACCACATTCTAAATCTTCTTGCTCCCTCTGCTTTAAGGATCTGACGAGAGCCTTTCCGAGCTGTTTGCAGCCAGGATCTGTGAGCTGCCAGGGAAACACTGACTCTGTGTTCAGGCTCCTTCCCCCAGACCCGAGCTGCTGGACAGGGGCAAGAGGGCTTGGGGAGAAACCAACACTCAAAACAGGTTGGATTAAGCCTAAATTCTCCTTTTTTCTCTGCTGCTGTTTCACTCGATGGCTGCAGTGGAGGCGAGTCAGCTCTTGGAGACTGTTGCAAAAATAAATGCAATCCATCCCTTCTGTTCCCTGTGCAGGGCTGATGGTGCATGAGGCTGGATGTGGCTCCTGCTTCAGGGAAAAGGATGGTTTAAAGGGTGGAATGGGCCTCAAAAATCACTGTTTTTTTTTTTTTTTTTTTTTTTTTTTTTTTCCTATTCACTGTTGCATGTTCATAGTTTTCTGTCAGCAAAGAGCCTGGGCTGATCTTCACTTTGCTGCGGTCCCTGCAGTATGTCCAAGGTCTGGGGTGTTGCTGTTATCACCACTTCGGGATGCTGAGCTGGTTCCCAGCAGGGATTTGCACAAGGTGACAAACCTTGGCTTGGTGTTTTTCCTCAGCCATTTCTGCCGTTGGGGTTTCAGGCTCACTGAAGTCACAGTGTGATGGGCAAGACTGAGGGAATGGTTTGAAGAGGAAATCAGTGGATTTAAGCTTCCTTAATGAAGTGACTTTTCCCACATCCCACGAGCGGTGACGTCCCCTGGAATCATCACTGATGCCTCAGGGGCAGGGGACACTTGGAGGCTGCTCTGAGGTGGGATCAGGGGATGGTTTTCCATCCCATGAGATGGGATGCAGCCCTAGGAGCCTCCTGCAGTATCAGGAGCTCGGCAGAGGAGTCTTCAGAAAAGGTAGCAAAGGCCAGGGCTCCAGCAGTGTGGGTACATTGCCGCATGGAACAGGGTGACGCCAAATCCCTAAATTCCCCCTGAGCTGCATCAGACCCAGCGGGACCACCCAACATCCCATGGATGTTGCTCTGACTCCCAAATGGCCTCATCTCCCTCTTGTGCTTGGTCTTCTCCCTCTGAAGTGGCCTTTTTCCTCCCCCAGAGCCTGTTTATTCCAACATCCAACGAGATGCCCCATCCTCTCCTGGTTTTGGAGCACAAGGAGCAGCAGTCATTGGCTGGGGGGGAGTTTCTCCCTGACACAACCACTGCCCTCTCTCGTTTCAGCCGTGCAGAATGAGCGTGACAGGATCAGCATCCGCCGGAGCAGCTACGAGGACAACGGCTCTCTCTCCATCAATATCCTCACCCAGGCTGAGGCCATGGCACAGCAGGTAGGACACGTGGGGACAGCCCTTCCAAACGGGTCCCTCGGCAATTCCAGCCCCGTAAACCAACCAGGGCTGGATGTTCGCTCTGCCCTGGGATGGCTCCTGCACAAACCCACAGGGAAGAAAATGCAAATTATCCCAAAGCAGACAGGAAAAATCCATTGTCTAAGCAACACATCGTGCAGGGAGCAGCTGCAGCCTTTGGTGTGAGGTGCAAAACTGGCATTCCAAGGGCTGAGGGATATTGCAGACCCCAGGTCCCCTATTCCCCCAGCCTAAATTGTTATTGCACCCCTAAAAACTCATCGCATTCACACAGAGTTTTAGCCTTCCATGCTGCACTCTCTGTCCTGCTCTGAACAAAGTGTTCCAGTCATGGTTGATTGTATCTCTCCTCGTAACTTCTTTATCAGGATAACAATTTTAGGGCAGAAAAATAATGTGGATAAATCTGCTGGGCTTCAGCTGACGCTGATTGCTTTTTTATTTCATGCTCCACCATAAATTTCACCCTGAGCGTCCTTTAAATTCTTATGCAAATACCCTTTCTCCACTGAAACACACAGTCCAGATGTTGCACGTTACATGCAGCAATGAGTCCGCTTCCTTTTCAAAAATGAAATGCCTTTTTTTTTTTTCCAAAAATGGTTTTCAACCCTCTCCCAACCACGCAGCCCTTCAGAGATCAAAAACCTGCAGGAAGGACTGTTTTGTGTCCCTGACAGTAACCTGGAGGAAAAAGGCTGGATGCATTTCATGCATTTGGCTGGCTGAAGTGATTTTTGGGAAGCTGAGACACAGTGCTGCTGGCTCCTGCTAGGAACAGGAATGTTCGTTTTGTCCCGAGGCAGCCTGGAGAGCGGGGAAGGAGGCAGAGAAGGGCTGGGCGTGCGCTGGGACTGAGCACCACCTCGTGGAAGCTGCTCCACGGGCTGTGTGCCAGACACAGCTGAGCACACGAGTGTCCAGCCACAACGGGAAAGTCTCGTCAAGGCCCTGATGGGATGATTTGGTGCTATGGAGGAGGGTGAAGCAGCGTTGATCTGCTCCCAACGCAGCTGCGGGGTTTCTCTTTCAGTATTTATCCCTGAGCCCCGTGCACAGCGCAGACATTGCCATGAAGAAGGTTGCCACCATCAACGATGTGTGTGAATCCATGAAACAGCAGCTCCTGGTGCTGGTGGAATGGGCAAAATACATCCCAGCGTTTTGTGAGCTCCCCCTCGACGACCAGGTAAAAACACAAACGGCTCTTCCCTGCAAACCGCCTGCCCTTGAAAGGAATTCCCGGCTGGACCTTTCAGCAGGAGAATCTGGCATACAGCTCACCCTGTGCAGAGCAAGAAACAACGGGAGAGAAAGAGTGATGAAGGCCAAGGGACCAATTAAAGACAACTTCAGTAGCCAAAGCCCCTCAAAATATAGAGTTGCTCACTCCAGCCTGCAAAAGATCCAGTCAAAAAAGACTGATTTTGCCTTTAATGGTACCTCAGAGTTGAATACAGAATCTGTTTATTTCCTAAGAACTCAGATTGCTCAAGCCTCTCTTTGCTCTTTTAGTTAAAAACAGCTTCTTAATTAGTTTGCCATGAATGCAGCACTTCTCAAAGTGAACATACATTTTCTAGCCCCTAACAGAACTTTATCTGCAGATCTGCTAGATCTGAGCAAGCACCAAATTTAGTTTAATTAAACAGCAACAGCTCAGCGCACCACTCTCTGCTTTTGGAATATCATCTTATTTCTTTCTCCTGTGCCACCTCCAGGTTGCCTTGCTCAGGGCCCACGCAGGGGAACATCTGCTGCTCGGGGTAGCCAAGAGGTCCATACCATACACGGATTTTCTGCTATTAGGTGAAGTAGTCAAACACACCCCTGCTTTTATAATTCACCCCTCCCAGGTCATTCCTGAGCATTCTGCCTCCCTGAAACCCCCTCTGCACTCCTGGGCATGGGCTGCACGTCTGGGTGGAGACTCAGTGCTTGAGAGAAGAGTAAAGGGAAGCAAGAAAATTCATTGGGATTTTATAACTGTTCCCTCACGGCTTTGAAATTGTGGATGAGAACCCCCCAGCATTTATATGGCATCTCAGACTGGGTTGCCTTGGTTTTGTACCTGAAATTGCCAAGGCACAAGCAATGAGGTATTTGGATACGGATGCTTCAAAACTTAGCGGAAAGGTCTATTAAAATTACAGTGCAAATAGGTGCTTCCTTTATGTGTAGCTCTCTGCCACCACAGGTGGGATTGTTGTTGGAAAAATGAGAATACTGGCCCTGAAAGCCTCACATTAAAGAAAAGAGAGAGGCATAACTTTGTTTAAGACAAGAAAACACACCAAAAATAAAGATGCGACACTGCCTACAAACAGATGCTCGATGTAACAGAGGGCAGAGCAGAGCAGAACGTGGAGCAGGCTGTGTGTGCAGTGTGGGTGCACTGACGTGCAGATGAGATAATTAAGGACCAGGGAATGAGATCCCAGGGCTTGCTTCTCACTTGTGGATCAGATGATAAAGCTGCAGACTGGAAATCTGCTGCAAATGGCACTGGGATTAACAGGCAATGCTCTGTGGGGTGACTGCTGGATGAGACCAGAGCTAGAGCCAAAACGTGATGAGGAATTGCTCTTGTCTTCCCAGGGAATGATTTCATCATCCCGATGCACTGCCCAGAACTGGAAATCGCTCGCGTGGCCACCAGAATCTTGGATGAGTTGGTGAAGCCCTTGCGGGACATCCAGATCGACGACAACGAGTACGCCTGCCTTAAAGCCATCATCTTCTTCGACCCAGGTGAGATTCCTCCTGATTGCCACAGAGCTGGGGGCTCTCCAGGAACCAGGAACACTCCCTGGAAGCAGCTCTGCATTGACCCTGACTGTCCTGTCATGAGCAGAACTCAGTAGTGCAGTTTTAAGTTAGAAGTGACCTGTTCCTGAGTATTTTACTCTTTAGCAAGGATGAACTGCAGCCAGGCTGATGTGCCAGACTCTGCACATCAAGAGTGGAGGAGGAGCTTGGCTTTGGGGAAGCCCATCAGCCTGAAATGCAGGAGATGCCCATTAAGGACATATATGGGCATTAATTAGTTATGTATTAATTAATTATGTATGAGCAAAGTGAGCCAATGGAGCAGCAACATGGAGCATCCATCAGAGTCCAGAGAGCACCATCAAAAACCACAGAGAGCTGGGCTGCGCACAGCGCCCAGAAATACCAGGGATCTGCTAATGGATCTTGCTGGAAGCCAGCACCGACCCAGGGCGGGGCTGATCCACACAGGGTGGGGAGCAGGGAAACGCAGAGGAGAACCACAGCTTGTTTGGAAGCTTTGCTGGGTCTCATTCCAGCAGCACAGGGGGTTCTGCCTCAGCCCAGGTGCCCATGTGTGTCTCCCTGGAGCTCAGAGAAGATATAGGAGAACAATCCCAAGCCCAGACAATGCCCTTTTATCTTTAGGCATCGAGAAGTCAAAGTATCTTCCATTAATTATTGGGGGTTTTTGCTGCATTCACTGATTCAAAATCAAGATCCAGGAGTCTTAGGAACATTGATTTTGACAAATTACCTGCTCAGCTGATCAGCGTCTCTGTGGAGCTTTAGATCAATGTGACAGTGAGATGCTGAGGTTTCAGCTGGAAGGAGGAAGTGTGAAGCTCCACAGGAGTGAAGTTTATCCACGCTAATGAGCAGGAATGTCCTCAGAGCTCCGTGCTGACACGCAGTCATTTGTTAACCACTTTATCTCATCGCTTGGCGCCACGACCCCGAAAATGTGGTGCCTGTGGATTCTTTGCAGACAGTGAAGAAAATGGTGCACTGATCCAGAAATCTCAGGTTTAGATAACAGCAGAGGCAGGAGTGGAAAGCTGTAAATCCCAGCTCTTCACCTGACCCAGAGGCACATTTATTTGCTTAAGCAAAGCTGGACCAGCAGTCCTTGAATAAAAGGATTGACCACAGGTCAAAGCCAGGAGAGCAAGACAAAAACCTGATGCTGCAGGGAGGGTAATCCCAACATACAGACAATGAAACTGCACACATTTAGTGGTAATTGTTGGGACTCAAGAGTTTTCAGGGGGAAAATACCAGGCTATTCCCTTGGAAGGACAAATGTTTTCACTTCTAAACTTTTGCCCTTTGCTAATGGCAGTAGGGAGACACATCCAGGTGAAGCAAGCTCCTATTTTCTTACTGTTTCCCTTCAAAGGCTCCTCAAATAACTTGTTTCTCCTCCAATTCCTGTTTCCCCTCCAATTCCCCTCTCTGCTTCCCTTCCCATGTGAGATGTGAATCAGTGGCAGCCAGATCTGTGAGCTGATCTTGGAGACTCTGCCCCAGCATCCCTGGCAGCTCATCTGTTTCCTGTTGTGGAGCAGAAAGGCCTTGCAGAGTGAGGGCCTTGCTGCCCTTGTAAAATCCTCGCTCACTTCTGCTCCTTGGGCTGAGCAGAGCATTCTGGGAACGGCTCAGCTGAACCAGAGGTGACAAACAAGTGACAGAGCTGGAAACAATCGTTAGAACCAATGGGTGCTCACAGTGGGGCTGGTGGTTGGTTCCACCTGATGCGAGTTCCTGTCGTGGTTTGTGGGGTTGGTTCAACACATTTGTTGTGCCTCACAAGTTTGGGAACTCAGAACAAAGGAACAGTTTGAGAACCCTGGAATTTTGCAATAAAGTGTCTTCGCTTATCACCATCTTGTGGAGTCCCTGCCATCAACCACCGCAGTTTCCCTGCACGCAGCCTGCCCGACAGGGCACCATTTCCTTCCACGGGCCAGCAATGAACTCCATTTCTCCCTCTCCCAGACTGCAAAGGCCTGAGCGAGCCTGGCAAGGTGAAGAACATGCGCTTCCAGGTGCAGGTGAACCTGGAGGATTACATCAACGACCGCCAGTACGACTCCCGGGGCCGCTTCAGCGACATCCTGCTGCTGCTGCCGCCCCTGCAGAGCATCACTTGGCAGATGATCGAGCAAGTGCAGTTTGTGAAGCTCTTTGGCGTGGCCAGGATCGACAGTTTGCTGCAGGAGATGCTGCTGGGAGGTACGAACCCCTCTCGAGGAGGGGCTGCAAAGCTGGGTTGTCTCAAAGGTGGGATTTGTGGGATTTTAGAGGGATTTTTGTCTGGGTTTGGGTGTTGTGGTGTGGTAGGGAGGACAGGGGGAAGTGGTTTTAAACTGAAAGAAAGTAGGTTTCAATGGGATATTGGGAAAAAATTCCGCCCTGTAAGGGTGAGGAGGCCCTGGCACAGGGTGCCAGAGAAGCTGTGGCTGCTCCTGGGTCCCTGGAAGTGTCCAAGGCCAGGCAGGACAGGGCCTGGAGCAGCCTGGGACAGTGGAAGCTGTCCCTGCCCGGGGCAGGGGGTTAAAATTTGATGAGCTGTAAGATCCCTTCCAACCAAAACCATTTTATGAATTGTAGCTTGAACAAGGGTCCTTCTCACTGCAGTCCAATCCCGGAGCTGTTTCTTTCCAGCTGAGCTCTCAAAATCTGGTGAGATTTATAACAAAGGATCCACTCTGTGGTGTGGAACTCAACTTAGGCCTCCTACCTAACTGAGGCAGTTTAAGACAGACATCACATTTTTTGTTAACAACAGGCAAAATTTATAACTTTTATATGGGAAACACGGATAAGAGCAGCACTCAGGACACACCCTCCGACAGAACCGTGCAGCTGGAGGTCAGCTGAAACCCCAGACATCCCAGGAGGCTGTTCCTAGACAGTGAAAGGCCGAGAGCAAAGAGGGCAGCAGAGGAAGGAAGCGAAGATGAGCCATTAACCTTCACCCACAGAGGTCTTCCACATCCTTTGGATGAAAAAGATTGAGCCCAGAGCATCTGGCCTGTCGGGAACTGTGCAAAGAATGATGTCTGTTCCCACTTCCACTTGCAGGAACCACTGCTGATCTCCAGTACCAGTCAGCACCTCCCAACCTCAACCTGGAACCGCTGCCAGGACACGTCCTGCAAAGCAACATGAGCTCTGTGATTCACGCTGCTCCAGACCGTATGTGCCTGTCTTTACATTATTTACAGCCCATTTTTACATTATTAGTGTCAGCATGGCCAAGGGACTGGGGAGGAGACACGGTTCAGAAAAAAAATTTATTTAAGTAAATTTAATTTAAGTTCTATATGTTTATTTAAGTAAATTAGAGTTTAATTAAGTGCTTTAAGTTTATTTATAGAAGTTTAAGTGTTACACTGGAATCAGAGCTCTCAGACCCCCGGCTGACTCCTTTGTATGACTTCAAAGAGAAGTTAGAATTTTTAATGGTAGCACGATGCAGAGAGCAGTTGAGATGTTACTAAAACTTCACAAGATCGAAAAAGAAAAAAAAAAACCATGAAATCCAGACTGGGTGTTTCTACGGCGGTGGCAGCACCGGGAGATGCCACAAGAGAGGACTGATGGTTTATTTGTAGCAGGAGTTCCCTGTGGTTGTTGGCAAACAACAGGACCTGAATACAAGACCATCTTCAAGCACCCTGGGCAGTGCTGGCTCTTGGTTAAGGCATTTCTCCCCTGCAGGACCATGCTATTATAAAAAAAAGTAGAACAGGAGTTGTAATTTAACAACCACTGCCATGTAATCACAATGTCTTGCACTCAGTCTTCCTCCCTCTGCCAGTGACAATCATACACCTCCTGGAGTGTATTTGGCCGTTTCTCACCTATATAAATGTCGGCATTCATGTCTTTTAGGTTGCTTTTATTTCATTTTTAAGCTCCTTTCCAGCAAAGGCGATTAGAGAAATGCTGTGCTGTGTCAGTGAGGTACAGTGGGGTTGCAGGCTGAGCTGTACTCTGACACGGAGATGAAGGATTGAAAAGCAGCTGGGGGCAATTCCCGAGTGCAAAATCCGTGTCTGTCAGTCCACCCTGTGCCTCCTCACAAACCAGGAAGGAAGGACACTCCAGGATCCCCCAAGCTCCTGCTCCTTGATTTGTAGGACAGGCTGCTGGTTTCTATTGAACAGCATCCAAGTCCATGTTAATTCTGTTTCTTTTCTCTCCCACAGCATCTCCTGAGACATCCCTTCCATCTCCTTCTGCCAGCACAGGCAGTGAAGACTATAAACTAGGCTCTAGCGCAGGGCCCAGCGCCATAGTGCAGCTCCTGCCTCAGACAGTGATCCCCAAGCAGGAGATTTTATAGGGAGAGGAGGAAGGAGAAGCTGGGAGCAATGTGGAAACTGCTGAAAGTGAACCGGGCCCTTTCTCTTTGCAGAGGCAAAGCACAGCACCCCACTGCCTGCAGCCGGATCCGTCGCTCCCACCCTTTCCCGTCCGTGATCCAGCGCCAGGTACAGCCTCCAGAGGAGCCTCATCGTGGAATTCCCACCACCATCATCACCCTCATGGCACAAGGATTGGGGTTCAGGCCCTCCTCAGTGGGGCCAGGACTGCCAGCTCCTCAGGGTGTTTGTCACCATTGCTTGGTGCCATTGGGGGCCCTTCCTGAGCCCTCGGCCGCTCTCTCCATCAACCCCAGTGCCTTGCACAGCTCCTGGTAATCCCCACTGCACACAGCATGGCCTGAATTGGCATGGAATGGTCTATTCCCATCACAAATTTAATTAATTACACTCCCATTTCTCCTGTTAAGCTTTAGGAAAAATGCTGTCATAACCTTTAGCACACCAAGGCCTTATTCTGCCCGGAGGGGCCTTGTTCCAGTAAAGCAGCCAACATTTAATGTTGGTCAATTGTTATTTATGATCAGAAATGCCAACATTTTGTTATTTTCCATAATTTCCAGTATATCTAGAGTCCATTTGAGAGCCAGCTGATGGACTCTACTTTGTGACAGCAGCAACGATCTCTGCATCTCACTGTGGCTGCTGCTAATTCTAACCAAATTTCTGCTGCTAAAAATTCTAACCAAAATTCCCCCAAATCAAGGTGGACTTATCCCAATCCCTGCTTTGTATTTTCTGCAAATTTTCACTGCAGACCTTTTTGGAAGAAGACACACACATTACAAAAATGCCCCAAAATACCTTTTCCCTGTACACAGGTACAACTTTTCTGTATTTTTGTATTTCTTTGTAATGTCTGCAATGTGGCTCTAAATCCAGCCAAGAAAAGGAAGAGACAGGTCTGTGAGCCGCTCATTAGAAAAAGAGTTTGTATTTAAAACAAGGTGCTTCAGCACTTAATGTAAAACTTAATCAGCAGTTAAACAACAAGTTAAATAAGCCCAGTGATGACTACACAGCCCCAAATGTTCCAAAAGTGTAGTTGTTGTGCTACGGAGTTGATTTGAGTGAACGGGACCTCATTAAAAAGCAGATTATCAGATTTCCACAAAACTTTTGCTGATTTGTACAGCAGCCTCTACCAGAGAGCTCTTGAGGGACCAGGAGCGGGACCCCTGAGCACTGGGACACGATGGAGAATCCTTAGTGCTGACCCTCTGCACAAATTCCCAACTGAGCAAAACCGAGACGGTGGAGCCCAGAGGGGCTTTGGGGAGTGCCTGGAGGTGCTCAGCTGGAGAACAGCCTGGAAACACAATCCCATCAAATGGGAATTGGGAATAGCATCCCCTGTCTACTGAAAGGGAAGTTGGGAAGAGCATCCGAACTTCCACCAGCAGGGCAATTTCGGCGTTGCCATTCTACAGAGGCAGAGAGATCTGAAAACCATCAGAGTCCGGCTTGAATTTCACCTGGATCAGAATGTTTTATTTTTCTCCTGCCTGTGACGAATTTGATCCAACACTTGATGCTGATAACTCTGATTTGAAGCAGCTCCATCTGGAGAGCAGGTTCCACTGCAGGCATTCCTGCTGCATGACAGATGCAAGTGTTCTGAGCCAGCATTGCTTCCAGCCCCTCCGGCAGCTCCGTTCCATTCCTCTTCCAGACATTAAATGTACATTTATACTCATTAATGGTAAGAAAATAAATCTGTGGGGGAAATAAATTTCATATTCTCGTATTTCATGCGACAGTCTGCCTTTCTTCTTGAATTCAAAACCAAGTTTCCAAGGTTCTCTGCTGATTTATTCCGTACAAATACCTACTTTTCATAAAAAAGAATCACCTATGGCTGCAAAGCTCGGTTTTCACTGGATACTGATGCAATTCACAAACTAAGAAGAAAATGAAGTTGTCCAGGCACCAGTGGATATCAAACTGAGCCCCGAGTGTTCAGCTGCTCTGGTGAAGGTTTGCAGCAATAATTTCCTACAAAAAGGCCCAAAATAGAGAGTTTTGCTGTGAATCTTTCTGGCTTCCCTCTGTCAAACCCCACTCTAAATTAAACCAATTTTCTTATGCAAACGCACCTTGGAAGTGATTATTTTATTAGAATTATTGGAATCATGATTTTGTTAATAAAAGAGATTCAAAGCCATCATTTAAAAATATTTCCCTTGTCAGGTGCCAGCTGCTAGAACCAGAATGGGGTACCTCAGGCAAGAAAGTCTAATTTTTTTCTCTCTAAGTTATCCCTTTCCTTGCCAATTCTAATATTTGGCATCTTTAACAGTGAATCGAGGTCGAATATTAGCTTTATACTGCACTGTAATATAAAGAGAAATTGCAAAAATATTTTGGACGTGCGAAGTTTCACTTCTGTTATTAAAAAACTCAGCCTGCGCTTGCTCTGATGCCTGCTGGATAATTTCCAGGGCTCTGGCTGGGGATGACAAGAGCGAAGTGCAGTACAGCAGCAGATGTGCTATTAGAATCCAGGCAGGAAAAAAAGGAAGACATTCAGAACTCAAAACACCACGACTAAGTGAAAGAAGCAAAATAAAAAATTAACAATCTCAACAATGAAGAGTCACCAACCCACATTAAAACACAAAGTGCACCACATGAATTGACCTGCAACCTTGCTCAGAAGAAAAAAAATTAAAAATATACAGAACCAATTCCCATTTTAGTGTTATTAACAGATTCCAGGATCATTTTACAGTCCAATTTCTTATTTCAAAACCTCTTAAGCCACGTTCTTTCTCCAACAGCATTAAATACATTCACATATGGACCTGGTGCCAACAGAAAGAAGCAGAACCATTGCAGAAATTTAACACTTCTGCACGGGACAGGCAAAAAGAAATCCATAAATGAATTCTTCCTGAGTCCAAGACTTCAGAAAGGATTCCTGGAACAATATCAGCACTACTAGAAACCAAACAAGAAAATAAAAAGGAGATAAATTGGCAAGATCCATATGCAGGGACGTCTGTTCCCTTTGGAGAATAAACAAACTCTTCCCTAAAACACACATAAACACAGCCCAGCCCGGCTGTTGTGGCACACAAACACAATCAAATCATTAACCTGCTCAAAAATATCAGCAGCGCTGGCACAAAGCCTGTGTTCGTGGATTTGGAGCTGTTTTCTCCATAGAAACAGCAGCGTAGAAAAGTCTGATACAGAGCCAGAAAAACATCTCCGAGTATTTTTTAGAATTCTTGCAAAGGGGAAATAAACAGCTTTGGGTCTCTCCATCCTTTACTGCCATTTGTTCCTCCTCACCTTTGTTTGGGTGGACATTCCCACCCTGCTGCTCTCCAGGCTGCAGAACTGGCTTTGCTCCTGAAGCTGCAGAAACAGAGCAAAAATACAGCATTTGCACAGAGGAGCGGGAGAGTCCAAAACTATTTTTATCACAAATTCCTTGCAAGTGCAAAGGCTGCAATACTGCGGTAAATTTTCAAATTGGAAGTGTTTTCCCACTCACCTCAGACCAAGAGGGTGGGAACAAGATGAGCTTTAAGGTCTCCTCCAATGTAAGTCATTCCATGGTTCTATAATAAAATAAGTAGCTACACCAGGGGATGAAGAAAAAGAAATGCCCAAGAAGAGTTAAAAGAGTGTAGCTTAAAATTCTTAATAAGCAGGGGAGCCTCGTTAATTTGGAGCAGTGTCACCTGTTAATTAATATAAATACAAACCAATTACAAGACAAAGAATTCAAACCCATTTCCCTGAAGCTGTGTCAATCTAAATATACGTGGGAAAAAAAGTAACATATAGAGAATTTAATCAACTAAGACTTCAATTCATTAGTTTATTCTTTTTTACATTAAAAAAAATTACAACATAAGGGTTTGAAAAGCCAAGTAAACCGGATTTCACACGCACACATTTGCCAAGTCACAGGGTTCAACCACCTGGAGTGATATTTTCTGATTTTCTCATTGAATATACACAGTAAGAGCCTCAGGACAAAGCCAGACACTTTCCCCCCACCCAGTCTTTAAGGTGTGCAACTGAATACGCACGGAATTCTGTGGAACTCCCAGCTTCCCGCTCAGTTTTGTTCATTGGACTGCAATTCCAGTGGATTTCCACCTAGGAAGTGCCCAGCATCCCACACCACCACCGCACCCCAAGCAAAGTGAACATATCCCAACGTATTGCACAGTTTTGTTCACAGGGCCACAGACAAGGAAGGGAGCCCTCAGGAACTTCAGCCACCCCATGGCACAGAAGCTGATGGAGCTGGAGTCAGGACGCCACAAAGAGATGGAGAAGCAGGGCACTGAGAAAGGGAGCAGCTCCTGCAGTGCACAAAGGCTGTGATGCAGGGGTCTCCAGCACGTGGAACTGCTCGAGGTGGGACAGGCCACCAGTGCCACTGGCTGAGCAAAAGCAAGAACAGGACAATTTTAAGGCAAGTCCCAAAACAGGGAGCTATTTACTTTCTAGGCACGATTTCAAGCTATGCATCAAGGCTCTTGCTTTATCCTTTATACTGTCAGTAATTTATAGGTTAACAATAATAGAAAAAATAGTCTACATGTAATTTTTAAAGAATCAACTTTGAGCTGAATTTTTATTACTTGCAGCTTGTATTTCATTACTTGCAGATTTATAAACATTTTTTAGCACTACTGTTGTTTGTCAGGCCCACATAAAGCAGTTCTAGCTCTATATTGCTCTCATTTCTTCAGAGTAGTTTTGGTTGGAAATGGTTAAATTCAAAATAACTCGTTCTACTGCAGATCTTTCTACATTTAAGATGTGTTGCACTTGAGAAAAGAGGGAAGTTGCCTCTTTTCTCTGATGTCTTTGTTCAAGGGGTCATTAACAGCTTTCCTTCTGTGAAAAGTCTGTACAGTGAAAAAGGGGCAGAGCGAGACCCTACGAGGACAAGTGTTTGCAGTGAATTCCCCCCAGTTTGTACATTCACCCTGTCCCACTCATCCCTGCACAGTCCACACTCCAGCTCCTGTGGAATCAATGCAGGTGGAACTGGAGATGCAGAGCCCAGGGCAGGATTTGGCCCCCAGCCAGCGGTTCCAAGCTGTTGAGTGAAGGTTTGGCCTCTCCCTGAACGCCACACGGGATGGACACTGCCAAACAGCAGCCGTGCTTCAGCGAGCCTGGGAAGACGTGGGACAGGGCTGTGCTGGGCACCGGTCCTTGGGATCACCTGCCTATGAGGAATGTGTGCCTGAAGTGGGACACAAGCAGCTCTGTTTATCAGGACAAGCTGAAAGAGAAGAACTGAACAAAGCACTACTCCCTGAAATCTGGATCGAGAAGGCTGCGTCTCGTTGGAGATCAACTTTCACCAGAATGCTCCTCCTTATGATTGACAACGGCACCCAAGGACTTACACTTGTTATAAAAACACACAGGTAATTTCCCCAAACATTTATCAAATAAAAAAGGGCTTAACAAAAAAATGGAGAAGTAATCTCAGAAAATAAATTACAGTAGCATGACAACATTTGGCTTCTTTAGTGTGACCACGTGCTTTTCTTCTGGTATCCTGCTGTTAAAGACCATGGCAGATCCAGTTCCTGCCTCGGAATTAATGAGATGTCTGTGACAATTAACGTAGAAAACTCTGCTTGCTACAAGCAAATGTCTGACATCAGTTTCACCTGGTCACAGATTATATGTAGACAGCCTTCTCTGGCCCCAAAATAAATATTATATAGGATTCTTGCAAGTTCCAGCATATTTAGACTCAAACAGAAAACTCAGGTCCTCCCTTCTTTCCTCGCAGTAGAAGCCGCCTGATCCGAAATCCTGCGAAAGGATTGATCCACAGGAGTGAGGGCTGGCCCCCAAAAACAGATTTCATCCCTTCCCAGCGCAGCCTCCGCTCCCACGTTGGCTTTTCACTCTTCAGTCTTTCAATCTCCTGGAAATAAACACAGGCAGGGATGCACTGCTAAGTCCAAAGTTCAGTTAAATCCAACAGTGGCTGTAAAAACTGGGTTTGCATTTTTACTGTAGTGTTTTATTGCATTGTCCCTCAGCTGATTCGTTTCTTACTGTTATTTAATTATTAAGGAAGACGTAAGAAACTGTTTTAGCCCTGTGGGTACAGGGCAGAAGATTTAGAACATAAAATACGTACAAGAAGGTTGATCTACCTCTACCTCTTTCCCCGCAAGCTGCAAGACAAAAATCCCAGAAAAGCTGATGGATCCATGTGCAATAGCCCTACACTACAAGTTGTTTACTCAGTGAATGAAAGCAGACAATGAGGCTCCTGCTCCACAATTACTGGAGCCAGGATTACTCTCCCAAATGCATTATTTTGATGGTCATTTTTTGTGCTTCCAGCTAATGAAGGTTCAGTATTTACCAGTTGTTTTTCGCTTACTCCTCAGTACAGAAATACACTTTTAAACAGCCGCACAGGAGAAAATACTGAACAGTCACAGGATTCAAGTTCCTTATTTTTCCAGTCAATTATTCTCTCAAGATGTAACTCTGCAGATCCTAAGGGCAAGGGAGCCAAAGGCCCAAACTAAATTTTGTCCTGATAAAGTAAATCAAAGCGAGGTGAGAAGGGTTTGGGACGAGACAGTGATTTTCAGTGTAAACCTGAGAAAAGCAGATATTTCCCATTCCACCCATCAGGACCTTGTGACAGTTGAGGGGGGAAAAGTCAAAACTGAAGTCAGCAGCTTTGCATTCTTTGTCATTTAAAACCAAATCAGAAAATGTCATGGAAACCTCCCGTGGAAAGCACCCCACAATAAACTACTCCAATCCTTCCAACTGCAGAAAATAAAAATGATGAACTATTGAAGTTTTGCAGCTTTCTCCAAAATAAGAGCCTCTCCTCATGCAAATAAAACAGCATCTAATCACATCTTCCCCAAATAAACTGTATAGAATACAAAGAAGTCGAGGTTTTTACCGTTTCATCATTGCATATTGAGTGGATTTGGGTGCCAAACATGACTGCAGTGAAAGTGAGAAACAGAAAACCCTCAAGGCACAAGAAGATCATCAGGATCACAGTTACAGGTGGGGAGAAGTCACTGCACTCTGTGAAAATGAAATACGTAGTTAGGAAAAAAACCAACAACAAATCACAGAGTACGTTCTAAACGTCTGCCACTTGAAATAACATTTCACAATTTAAAAAAAAAAAAATCCGATTTTGCAGCAGCTTTATTTGCTGACCAAGGAAATAAAGAATTTTACGGAAGTAACACTTCTGGCTTCCTCTAAAGCACAGGGTAACTATTTCTGCAATCCTACCTCGGGGTTTCAAGGATATCAAATGAATGTTTGCACATGAGGTGACTGAAGTACTCAGAACTGCACATGTGAGAGCAGCTTGGAGCTTCCTGCATGGCAGATGTTGTAAAACCACCTCCACTGTCAGCCCTGGCTTGCTGGCTGATACAGATGTTCCACTTGGCTGTGACTGCTTTATTACTCTTTTTTTTAATTCACCACATAAAGTAATCAGGTTCTCCCTCACACTTACAGTCACATCTCTGGAGAGCCTCTGACTAACTGATTAACTCAATTATATTTAAACAAGGAAGACATGGGATAATATAGAGGGAGATGAATGTTTCAAGTGAAAAAAAGGACTCAGATTTCGTCCATTTAATGAAATATTCAGGAAAAAATAAAAATCACATGGATTTCCCTGTTGCTTCATATACCAAAAGAACACATCAACCATCTTCTGTCAAAAGCACAAGACCAGAATCAGCTCTGGCACATTGGAACATTAAGAAAGGCAAGTCAGAACCCTACATAAAAAAAAAAAAAAAAACCTGGGACAATTTAGGAAATTTCATTTCTGCAGGAGCCCCATAGTTGGCTGCAGTAACAGAATGAGGGAGAAATTTATTTCTATTTCAGATGCCATTTGCAGAACTGAGGTGGGGCACACAAAGCCCAAATGTAGGTGATGCAGAGCTGAGGTGGCTGAGGAGCAGCTGTTTCCTTCCTGTTACAGAGGCAGCAAATTCCTACTGGGTGTAAAGGGAGTGAGAATGCCCCCGACAGCCACAGCTCTTACAGAGAGTGACTCAAGAAAAGGGGGAAAAACAAAGAAAGAAAAAGGAGTGATGGATAAACAGAAGTGAAACGTTTTGAGGATGGGACTAAAATGTGTGGAATGCTATGACTTTTCCTTAATATCTGCTGGATTATGATAATGAAAATGAAGCATTTATTTGCTCACCAGTCCACTGCCCTCGGACACAGGAGAAGAACTGAAACCCACAGAGTACGAGAGCATGAGCTGAAATTAGGGCTATGTACATCTGCAAAGAGACAGCACCATTTCACTCATCGGCGCCACACAAAACACAGCAAAATGAAGAAGGTTTGAAATTCCAGCACCGCACAAGATTAAAATGAATATGAGCAGAAATACTTCGCACAGAAGGAAATGAAACCCACCCAAAACAACACGATTGTGCCCTAAAGCCATTACTCACTAAGCACAACCAAAATTGTTATAATCAAGGCAGATCCAGACTAAAATCAAGCTGCTGTTGATGCTCACTTACCGTAAACAGAACAAAAAATCTCTGATTTTTCTCTCCCACACAATTATTCACCCACGGACAGTGGTGATCCATCTTTCGGATACATCGCTTGCAAATACTGCAAGAAAGGAAAAGGGGCTTCTTTTGAGAAATTACATTTTAATGCAGAAACAGGGGCAGGCAGTGGTCACAGGATGATGTGCTGAAATACTTCTTGACAAGCTGCAGACAGGGATTTTATTTGCATTTCTTTAAAGAAATTGTTTGTTCCCTCTCACAACTCAGCTTTTGGTTGCTCCAAAGCTGACTGTGTACACAAAATATTCCTCACAATAAAACACAATCACTGCATAGCCAAATGCACAATCAAGCAAATCCAGAACTTGTGGCACTGAATGAGCAAAGCTTCAGCTCTCTCTAGATGCAGCATTAATAAAACCCTTCTCCTTCTGGAAAAGGTTTTTAAGATAAAAAAATACACATTTTTCACATTTACAGGCCGTCAAGTTCCAAATTTAGTTGGTAGATAAGAAAAAACACAAGAAATTTACATCTTCAAGAGAGAAACTGTCATTCTTGAAGTTTCAATCAGCCATAAAATTCTAAATTTATGCAAGCAAAATCTCAGCTAAAGCACAGCTTACATGGCCAAGCTTCAACAGAAAACACAAATACTGAAACTAAAAGCAGCACTTATTGAGTGTCTGCTTGTTCATGACTTCTTAAACACTCCTGCTCTCTGCTGGTTCCCTTGGTTGCTGCCCAGTTTTGAGTCAAGGCTACATCCACAAAAGTCAAATACTCCAATAACTCCATTTTCCATCTGCCATACAGCCCCAGAGGGCTCCATTCTGCAGCCAAATATGAAGAGTTACACACAAAAAACAAAACAGTTGCAACATCTGTTGAAATTCCTCATAAATCAATAGCTTAAGCAATGCTGATATTCCAATTTCCCAGCTTGGTACTTAAGACAGCCACACACTCAGTGCTCCAGATTTTCCTGCAGAATACCCTGAATATTAAACTGTTTCATTTCAGCAGTTACCAAGCCAAATAAGCCTAAAAAAATGCCGGCCCTATTTTATTCAAAGCCCTTTGTTTCGAACACAGCCTGATTTGTGTGTAGTATCTACAAGTGCTGCGGTGACAAACCACGAAGCAAAGCTGCGTGACTGTCACTGGAGTGACAGCAGAGGGAGGTGTGGGGGGGAAAAAAATCAATGCCCTGAGGAAGAAAATAATTTTTAAGTCATCCCATTTGTATGATTCGAAGGTCATTCAGCGAGAGGCAGAATATCCTCCTGTCCAGGTTACGTGGAAGAATCCCAAATGAAGCTGCCTTTGCCTTGAGCTATCAAACCCCAGCCCTTACACCACCACTGCCTCTTGGTTTTATGGGCATTAAAGAGGATTCATCCTCTGCTACAAATGACTTTTTAAATAGCGCCTGTTGCAGGTGAAAATCCCAACAGCACGACTAAACACCACAATCGCTCTCTGGTGCAGGAAAACCAGGAGGAGACATTCAGGAGGCTCCTCAAAAGACTTTCACTTCACAGCCTGCTGCCTGCCAGTTCAGCCTCTCGTTTTCCTGAGTACCACAACCATGCAAGGCTCCTGATGTGACACAGAATCCATGCCAGCACTCTAACAACAATATTAATGTGAAGTGCTGAGTAAAATCCTATCCAGGCTCAATCGAGCTGAATGCTGGAGGATGTGAGGTGGGCAGGACTCACTTCTGCTCATTCAGAATTTCTCACAAGCCCACACAGAGCTCTCTCCAAGAGCTCCCATATCTGGAGCCCTGCCTTCATTCCTGATCTCCCACCAGGAATCTCACAGCAACGCTTAGAGCAGTGGTGCTGCCTTCTTCCTACCCCATCCCTTGTATTTTATTCCTTCCAGTGTCCAAGCACAGCTGTTGATGCAGCAGGAGTTTGGGGTAACCCCTCCCTCAGCTGCACCCTGCGTCATTCACCCCACAAAAGAAAGAAACGAAGAGAACAAGCATCTGTGCATGGAGGAAGGTCTCTCCTCCAGCCTGGAATCGCTGCTGCGTGAACTCAGGCAAGTGCAATTACAGCTTTAATGCCAAAGATAGCATTCAGAAAGACACAGCTAAAGACTCCAGAGAGATGGGTGTGGATAACAGATATTCCCAGGGAGCCTGATGGAAACATCTCTCAGTGACTTGATTCAGAGGAACAGTTCCCCACACACAAACACAGGCACTGAGAACAGGCAGCAATGATGACAGCTGTGCTCCTTTGGTGAAACTTAAATCTCTTCCTTGAGCTGAAAACGTTAACAGTTCAGTGAAACATCAGTTTAATGCATTTCAGAGATACTTAGCTGTAAATAAAAGGTTGTTGCCCTTTTCCCCATCACTAATGTGTATTATGAAACTATTTCTCTTCCTTAAAAGAACTTCTGTTGCAGTGTTGCACAACAATTTTTGTAACTACATCCTAAGAGCCTCTTCTGTTAATAATTTACAACTCAAAACATGCACTATGGCTTTGAGTGTAAGTATTTCCCAACAGGAACCAACTTCAATTTCCATTTTCAAGTCTCTTCTATCAGCAAATTGCCACTTTGAATACTTGGGATTACACCATCCTTTTAATGTCCTTGGAATGGGTTTGCAATGCAATAAAGAGTTGGCAGCATAATCAAACAAACCCTTTTTCTACTGGGCAAAATCCTGTGGTGATAAATACAAGGCAAAGAATCAGGTTAACAGAAACTAAGACAATTAAACGAGAAATCACTGCTGAGAAAAACATGAGAGGAGCCTCACAAAAAGGACACCACAACACTTTCAGGCTCTGGCTTTCTCTTTCAGAGGTTCTGGGGAGCCAGGGATGCACTGAGCAAGCCCCAAAATGCATCTTTTGCCCTTAGGTAGAACATCTGACAGGAAATGGACCAAGGATGAAAACAAGTCATACGGCACAGAAAGCTGGACCCCTAAGCAGGTGCTTAGGGAAAACAAACCCTTGGAAAATATCAGATATTTCCTTTATCACAGACACCACCCATTCTTGCTCTGCTTTTACAATAAATGTTGCTCAAATTCTTGCTGCAAAGAAGGTATTTGAGCTCCAAGCTCTTTGATACTCCAGCTTTTTCTGTCATATGGAGAGTACAACATATGATGTCTTCATTTAGGGCTCCTTCCAAGTTAGCAAATCCTATGAGGACCAAGGATGTGGCAAATGCTTTCCACAGATACCTGCGAGGTCTCTGTAGGAATCAGCCTAAAAATGGGATGAGAAAACGAAAGAGATGCAGCCCACACTGAGCGGGGGCTCCCAGGTGTCCCGTTAGCGCAGCCCATGGACACAGAGCCAGGCCATGGGAACAGACTGCACAGCTATTCTGGATCCCCAGGGATTTACACCTTCCCTCCTGCCACAGGAGCAGCTGGGCTGCCTCCACCCCCTGGGCCAACCCCGTGAACCCTCCAGAGCTGATCAATCCAGCAGCACTACCCTCCCTGCACAGGAAGGCAGCCCTGGGATCTGCACCCGAGCGAAGGCCAATCTAAACCCCACACAAACGAACTGGAGATAATTCCATACTCGCCTATTTATCCATGGAACTTCTCCCTTCACACTCCAGATACAAAAACCCACTCACAGCTGAGAGAAGAACAAGATCTCAGTGCCAAGGCTGAGTGTTTATCATGGGAGCAGCTTCTCAGCCGTAGCATTTGCACTGAGCAGTGACACACACGAGGCTTTTAATTTAGAACCCACAAAGCTACAGAATCATCTCAGAGTCCTGACAAGACTCTGCTCTGTTCTTTTGACAGGCTCTAACTCAGACTTCAGTTTAATACTCCACACAATTCAACACACATCACTCCCCACACCTAGAGAGCCACCAGAAGCATTTGCATCTTTATGTAAGCCCTGATTATGCAGGCACAGCTATTTTCAACTGGCACACAATAAACACCACAAAAGCAAACCCACAGTGCCTGAAAACTCCAAAGACTGAGAATTAAAAATATACATTTACTATCTCTTCCACAGCATATCTAGTTCAAATGATCATCACTTCTGTCCTTATTCAAATGGATTTTCAATAAGCTGAAGTGCATTTAACCAATTATTCATGCAACTTTGAGAAAACAATCTGCCAGTTCACATCTAACTTCAAATGCACTGCAAAGAAGAGATGACACAAAGAAATAATTTAAAACTACTCTGTATTTTGCTAATTTAAGACTGCAGGAGTCATTTCTTAAATCAGCTCCTCTCAAAAATTTGAGATTCTTCTCTTTGCCCTGCGTTACCCTCAGCACAGCACAATAACTGGAATGATGTACAGGAAAAAACAGCCACAGATCAAAATTATTTAAGACACCAGAGCACAGTTATTTTTATAAAATCTTCGAGTCTCTTACTTCTCTCCCCTCATCCACAGTCATTTTTGGCCATAGCATATTACACTTAGAGAATATTCTGCAATGTAGGTATTTGAAAGTTTAGTGGACACCAAAAGAAATTTGTGGGGGAAAAGAATGAACAGATAAATATCAGGAATGTTATTCCATGCCTCCTTTGCAGAACTCTTGAAGGAACTCTGGCATACCTGCAGTGGTGTGCACGCTCAGGTTTGATACTACAGCACTTGGGACATTTGTAGATCACTTCTCCTGGTTTCAGTTGCAAATTATCCATGTATTCTTTAGTGGCATTTCCTTTGGGCACAGCCCCCTGAAATCATTTCAATTAGAGGAGAGAAAGCTTCTTAAATGGCACGAGAGCATTGAAAAATACATTTTATAGACTTCATACCGGTAACCTCAGGATAATTGCTGAAATAAGTTCATTTATTCAAAGCCAGTCTGCTATAAGCCAAAATCCATTCCAAATGAATAAATTACCTCTGCTCGACCTCAAATTCAGCTTTATTTCAGCAAGACTCATCTCTGGCCAAGTATTTAGCTTAATTCTCATAGAATATTCTGTCACCAGCCCACAGAAATGAAGAGGGAGACACATCTTTCCCTGCAGATACAAGCCCTGCTCGTAATTTTCTGAGAAGTTATGCTGAACATTTGTTGTGACATTTGATTAATGAGCCAAGGCATCCTCAGAAGTTAAATCAGCAACTACTTGAAAGATGTTATTTCAGCTCTCTGAAGCCAGGGTTTCACCACCTGCCCCATGGACACAAGTTCTTGAGGACCAACTGTCATCCCCTTTGTCATCCTTTTTTTTCCTTAAACCTTTAGCTTGGACTCTGTTAGCAGGAACCACCACTGGCTTCTTTATTCTTCTTCATTGTGCAGCTTCATGGTAAACAGTTGAAGGAACTGATTCAAAAGAAAAATAACTGATTGGGAAAAGAAATTAATTTTTGGTGATTAGTTCCTGATCTGATTATCACAGAGCTGCATCAGCCTCCTGAGTTCAGAATCTAACTTTGGATTAGTAAGAAGGAAATAATGGACAGCGCCACTGTCACCTGGCTCATTTATGGAGGTAAAGGCGTATCTGTGAGAGCAAGTGATTGTGAAATCAACTGGGATGTGACATCCAAGTGCAGTGGCCTTTCTATACCAACTGCTCCAGGTCAGCACCTCCTTCACCTTGGGAGAGCGTTCTCCAGGTCAGCCTGAGCCAACTGCAACGTTCTACAGTTAATTCTCGATCAAAAAAAGCCCCCTGGCAACACCAGCCCTCGACACAGACACCTCAAGAAGTTCTGGGACAGAATTAAGAAGCCGACAGGCATTCGGATTCCATCGCAGAACACCCCCCTGCTTAGGCAGGGAGTTTTTGTTGCCTGTGGCCTGGAATAACAAATTTGTGTTTGTGTTGCCCAGGACACAGCCCGAGCCCTGCCCCAGGTGTGCTCTTTGGCTGAGTGGTGCTTCAAACTTGAACCGGTGCTCACAGGGGTGCAAACAGAGAGACTTCCTTAAACGCTCCTGTTGTACTCCTGAAGTGCACTCTGCAATCTGAATGTGCTCACTCAAGTTAATACTTTGGTGTAAATATCTCACATTCCCCTATCCACCTGTCACAAGGATGAAAACCTCGGGCCATGCTTTTAGCATTTTGCAGACAAAAATAGGCTCTATTTCAAAAATGTCTTTCACAGTCACAGACAGCCACCAAAAAAAATCTATTTTTATAGTTACAAGAGTAAATTTAATTCACATATGTTTTGAAGCAGTTCGTTCCTTTCTTCCTTTAATCTTAGTTTTTACCACACAGTTGTGTCTTCCATTCTGGGACTCAGCAGGGAAGGAACAGAGGGGAAAAAGCAGTGACTCATCTCAATCTGGATCATGTTTTATCCATACAGAGCAACACAGGTCTAGAAAGATACCCAGTTTTACCAGCTCGTATTTTTAAGCAATAAATCCTTAAACCATTAACTCTCTTAACTGTCACAGTTTGTAGAAGTTGTAATATTTCATCACTGGGTGTGGGCAGAAGTAAATCAAAGACCTAGAAAATCATTAACCACAGCACCCTGCTGGGTTTCTGAACACTCCCATAACTTCTCTATTCACTGTTGCCGTCTCAAAAATTTGGAGAAAATAGATGCTTTTCCCCTCATCCCTCTTTCCCCAGATTTATTCCCTAAAAACAGTAATAGATTTCAGTACAAAATAAACTATTTCATCTCTTGAAGTCTTGAAGAGTAAAAGTCCTAAGAGATGAGCACTTTCACGACCTCTTACACCTACACTGCTTCAGTGTGTGCTCAGCTTAAATCTCCCTTCCCTCTGACTCCAATACTTAAAGGCAAAAATGCAGGAATCACATGGGACAGTGGTTTTTTCCATTATACCAATGTGTGCCTGAGGTTTTGCAGCACATTCACCTCTAAAAGTTCCTCCATGTGCCACAAAGAAACATTTTAAATCATACAATGGATGAAGGCACAAATTTTGAAAATACATCTGATGAAAAAAGGTAAGAAAAATCAGGACAGAGAAGACAAAACTTTATTAGCGTCTTCAGGACCTGGGGTTAAGATTTTACTGGTTTTTCTTGAGTCTAACACTCCTGTAAGTTTTATATTGACTGTTCCTTTACGGTTTCATTAATGGAACAACGGGACAAGTGCAGGTATCATCCTGATGATAAGCACAGGTATCACCAAAACTTTGAGGGTTTTGTGTCTAACACAAGGACTTTGACTCTTAACACTACTTCTGCCAGCAGAAGACTGGTATCAATTCTCCAAACTTCTCTGCGGACGGAGGGAACAATCCAGTGCCAAGGAGCTCTCGGATACTTACTGGATCAGTCAGCATCGTCCTCAGATGTGACGACAGAGCCAGCACTGCCAAGCAGTTAAAGAGAACCCCGTTGATCACAGAGTACCAAAAGTCTTTGGAAGGCAGCAACATGACAAAAGTCACTACGAAGTCTGCATAGACCACCAGGAGCCAGGTCATGATGGCACAGACCATGCCACAGCCGTCCCGGATGAACCAGACCCTCTCGGCCATGTCGGCCTCCGAGGAGGAGGAGGAGGAGTCGTAGCTGTCATTGTCGGCCAGGAGCGGGTGGTGCTCGACATCGCGGAACCGGTGCCCTGATGACTGCATGGTTTGCTGGCCTTGCCCTGCAGGGAAACACACCATCGTTACGACTAATTATTAATTATTATTCATTAATTATTAATTAATAACTATTAATTATTAATTATTAATTATGAGGCAGCTGAGTACAGGTGGCTCTGGGTTTCTGTTTTTGGGAGACAAAGCATGTCCAAGTTCAAAAAAGATTACTGAGATTTCATCAAAACCTTTCTACGATATGAAAGAAGGGGGGGGGGTGAATTTTATGGTTTTGTTTTTAAGATTTAGGTTTTATTTCTTATTTTTATACACTAATGTCATTGGTAATAAATTAAGATCATTTCCCCAGTCAGGCCAGTTTTGCCTGTGATGGTAATTTCTGAGTGTTCTCTCCTGCTCTTATCTTGACCCATAAGCCTTTTTTAAATATCTTCTCTCCCTTGTCCAGCTGAGGAGAGTCATGGACTGGCTTTCATGGGTGTCCAGCCAGGGTTAACTCACCCCAAACACGCATCTTCAATGCCTGACAAAGGGATTTTAGACTGGCTTTATTTCCATCATGCTGCGCTCATAAACCACTCCTCCTCTTCTGTTAAAAACACAACTTCTCTCTTTTATCTCAAACTAAAATGGCAAAGTCTTCATTAAATTGCAGCTCATGTCTCTCTGAAAACAGCAAATTATGGCACCAGACTGTTGACTTTTCATTCTGCTCCAGCAAGTGAGGGAAGAGCAGAAAGGAAAACCAGGATGGAAATAAAGCTGTTATAATCCAGTGCTCACAACAAACACCACAGCAAGTTAGAAGGCAGCTAAATGTGTTGACAAAAGTGTTATTGTTTTGGAAAAACCACAAGCCTGTTACAAAGATATATTGGACAATTTATAAAACGGTCTCCGATCAGACCAAACTTAAGGGAAACAAATGGTTGTGGTTAAATTAACATGGCAACGGATTACATGAAGCAGATTTTCAAAGAACACGTTAATTAATTTAATTTCATGAAAACTCTTTCAGGGCTTTGTTGTCCTTCCAATGTGGAGGAAAAACCAGATTTGAAGCCTTAATACTTCTCATGAAAACAGAATTATTGTCCAGACATCCCTCACAAGGAAAGACACGGAATGGCAGGACTGAAGTGCTACCGACAAACAGGAGGTAAATTAAAGCTTAAACATTAGGCCTCAAGAATATCCTGCTGCTTTAAAAGTATACTGTGTTCTAAAAATCATATTGATTCATGCTATTAAAGGCCGTGTCTGAGAGAAACCTGAAAGCATTTCTATTGATTTATGACAGGCACACAGAGCTCTCCCTTCTTCCCCCTTATTAACGGCAGCCTGTGTATGACTGTAGGGATTATGGCACTTCAATTTCCATCCCAAGACCCTGACTATGGGATCACTTTGTTGCTCTGGAATGGTCCAAGTGATCTGGCCCAGGTGAAGAGAGTGGCACTGAGATGGTTTCTGATGAAGCTACGTTTGTCTAAACCCTTTAGAAACTCTCTATCAGGCATCAGATAAACACATTCTGCCCAGGAAATCCTTCTGATCCTTAAGCCTTGATGTAAGAACCAGGCAGGAGCAATCCAAGAAAGCAGAAATGAAAATAAATATATGCAGATGCAGCAGAGAGATGTGAGAGCAACTGCAAAAATAGCTGGGAAGCTCCCAGGACACAGTGAGGTGTCTGAAGGACACATTCTCTGCTTGTGGAACAGAACAAACTGAAATTCAGCTCTGGTGCCAGGATCTGTTACAATTCCTAGGAGTTAAACTGTGCTTTCTGTCCACACACTGGGGTTTTTTTGGACAAAAGTTTCCTCTCTCACCAGAATGCAGCTGCCAAGCCAAGGATGAAGTTGTCACACGTTAAAAAATTACTTTAGGAAAGAATGAACTTCATCTCCCTTAAAAGTAATTCATGCTTAACTTCACCTAGATAAGGCCCTCTTTTCATCCATTTCAAATTATCCTCATCTTTCTCAATATTCATAGTTAAAACTACAATCTGGGCCAATTAAGTGCAGCAGCACTTTGGGACATCCACCAGGCCTTGTGGTCAAGAAAATACAAGTTTCATAAAACTACATAATTAGCAGCTGGAACATGAAGATAACGATGCAAATCAGCTATTGCTTCATACAAAATTGGCTTATAGAAGTTTTAAGAAACGTTTTAAAAATGGAATGGCGCAGAGTTACTGCATTCACTTTGTTTAAATGTCTTAAAGACAACCAAAATTTTTTTTTAGAACAATAAAAGAAACCCGAAACAAAACAAATACCTCAAAAATGGTTTGTATGTTATTGTGACATCCTGTCCTGCCTTTGGGCTATCCCAGGCTATTCACATAGTCATAGCTGATGTAATCTGAAAAGACATCACCAACAAACTGATTAGTAAAGCTGCATCAGGAGAATGCTGTTAAATACAAATAACAAACACCAACAGTAGCACTTTGACCCACGCTGCACGTCGTTACAATGAAAAAGTTTGCATTTTATTTAGAAAACCAGGTACTTGGAAGCTGGACATTTTTAGCTGTTAACTTTTGGAAATCACCACATGGCACTTGGAGCAGGATTGCAGCACAAAATCTTGCATTACATTTCTATTTGGGGAAGAGAACAGAAGAGGTGTGGGCCTGAATTGCTGTCTGATTAAAGCTGCCTAAAGAAGTACCTAGAGTTGTTTCCTCCACTTGTTTTGTTTTCTCGGATTTGAAGTAAATTTTTTGACACGGAAATCACTCTTATTTGCAAGGTTAACGTCAATTAATGTGTTTTGAGAGTAGCGTAAGGATTCTGACATTTAAGAGCTACAGAAAACACAAAGCCATGTTCTTGGAAAGAAAAGCTTCTGAAACCAGCTTGTCGGAAATAGATACTCCAACTACAACGTTACTGATGGAGCTCTTCAGCACATTTCCCAATTTTCCCAGTTCAACAGGAATTGAAAAGGAGAAGTGTCTCATTTAAACAAAGCCAAACGTTCTACTGCAAGACTAGAAGGTAATGCAAATGTTTATTATTATGCACAGATCAGAATTATTGAATAGATTGGGTTGGAAGGGACCTTTAAACATCACCCAGTCCAACCCCCCTGCCATGGGCAGGGACACCTCCCACTATCCCAGGCTGGTCCAACCCTCACCCAACAGGGTTGGACGTTTCCAGGGTTCGATGAGGCATCTACAGATTATCTGGGCAACCTGTGCCAGGGCCTCCCCACCCTCATGGTAAAAAGCTTCTGATATCAAATCCCAACTGACCCTCTTTTAGTTTCAAGCCAACCCCCGCTTATATTCTGGATCACTGCACGAAGCCGTGATTGCTTTCTTGTTTGCTCTACAAATAAGCTTTTAGATTTTCCTTAAATTTCACAATGTTGTGAAATCCACAACCATTAAGATGTCACTGAGGTGGCATTTGGTGGCAGCTAAGCAGAGACGCTCGAGCAGACAGGTTGAATGTCTCCCATTAATCTGCAGTGTCACCCACCCGTTTGGAGCTGAGGATGACAGGCGGTGGAGCACGACACGCTCAGCCTCTGCAGGTGAAAGATTCAAGTCAGAGTAATCAGCTGCAATTGCTCACAGGGAGTTTATTGACGAGACAGGGATGTGATTTGCTCAGTCAGTCCCTAATCCCAACTGCAATCCTCTGCAAAATCTGTGTTCATCGCAGCCTCGCCAGTTGCTGCTTTATGTGCAAGTGTCCCCTCAGATCGGCTTCGCAAGAATAATGGATTCAGTCATTCTCATGTGATTTCCCCCCCGTCCTTCTCCTCTCCAGCTGCCCACACCAATGACCCCACCCTGGTCCCTCCAAGGGAAGAGGATCAATGTTTGAAGCACTCCCCTTATGAAGAGCTCAGCATCCCCACTGAGATGCTCACAGCTTCTCTCTACTCTTCATTTATTTGCTTCAGCCCCTGTCCTAATCAAATTTACTCTTTGTTGCACACTCGGAGTACAAAAGGACAAAGCATTACACTAATACACCAAGCAACAGTTTTGAATTTGACCTTTTACAAATCTTTATCCAGCACCAGAAGATAACACCAAATTGTTCAATGCTTCATGCCCAATTTCATCTGCACACTGGTTATATTAAACCTGACCCAATCCAGGTCCGCTCGCAGGCGTTACTCAAAATTCTCAGGTTGGGAATGTCTCACCTGATCTGCACCCCACTGGTACTCAAACTCAGGCCTAAAATGCAGCTATACCTCCGGAATTAAAAAAACAAACCCAAACAACTTTTGAAGAAGTTACATTGTAAACTCATGCTCACTAGAAAGATGGTCTTGTAAAACAGCGAGGTTTAGCGGAAGAAGGTTACCCAAGGGCATTAGGAAGATAAATGACACAACATAACTAATTGTATCATAAGGCCCCTAAGCTGGTAATTAAGTTTAAAAAACCAGGCACTTCAGGGTTAAGAACAGTGCTTCTTCTTGCTATTTTTTGAGGAAGAATGAAAAAGCACTGTTGTAGGAAAAAAACCCACTAATTTTGCTGTAATTTTTTTAAACAAGTCCGAATTAATGTATAGGCTAAAAACCCATCAGCTGTCAAAGCATGAATTTTTTTTGGTTGCTTATTCCTTCAAGCTACACAACGGACAGTCCCAAGATTCCTCTCATTTCAGTGATAACACAATAAAGAAAATGCCTTTATCTCAACATTTCTGATTGCCCTCAATAGTCGTAAGGACACCAACACATATTGCAGATCAGAATAACAATCCTGCAGCACTTACATACAATGGATTTAAATCCTACCTCGAAGCAGAGCATTGGTGGCAAATCAAAATCACAGCCCTGTAATCTCCCTAGGAGGTTACAGTGTAAACATTAACTCCAGGAACTTCTGAGTTTTGAGTAAACCAACCAGGCACACCTCCTCCTGCATCTAATTCCATGGGCAATTTGGGCTGCACACTGCTGACAGGTAAATATCCATCTGATAATGTCTGCACATGGACATGTCTAATTTAGAAGAATCACCTACTTTTTACTACAGATCCAGGCAAGCCAAACTGCAAAGCCATTTCAAAAGGCAGATGTGGCTTGTTTCAATTCTTTCCCAGTGACTGGTCTAGCAGGCAGCCTCACAGCAATTCAGGAATCTGGGATGTCCTTAACGCAGCGCACACAACTCTGGAGAAGAGCAGCTGAAATAACTTGGGATGGAGATCCACGATACAACCCTGAAGTGTTATCATCAGCTTATCCCCAAATCCATCCTCGGTGGCACAGCTCACCGTCTCTCCAAATCCCTGCTGCTTTTGCTATAACTGAATCTATTGCAAACATTTCTTTATTTCTTGAATTTCCCATTTATACCTTGCAGCCCTTTCCTTGTGCTGGTCCATCTCTGCTCTAGTGCAGGCACGCAGGGACACATCACAGCGGGAACACGGCATTACTGTGAGACTGTTTGCGGGCAACAAGTTTAAGAGAATATTCATATTTAACACAGTCAAGTTTCAGGTGACTGTAACAATTGCCCTTACGCCAGTCCATGGAGAAACACTAGAATTTGCTCCTTTCCAGCTTTGAAAAGGGGATGTGCTGTTTCAAAATCAGCTCAGACTAAGGGTATATAGAAGTATTTCAGCGTAAGTATGAAGGTCTTATTGGGAAGTTGGTCATCTAATTAATTATGTCCTTCTTCAAACAGAAAGAGAAGAAATTTAGGTTAGATATGCAAAATGAATTCTTCCCTGTGTAGGTGGTGAGGCCCTGGCACAGGCTGCCCAGAGAAGCTGTGGCTGTCCCATCCCTGGAATTGTTCAAGGCCTGGTTGGATGGAGCTCCGAGCAATCCCATCTCGTTGAAGATGTTCCCAAGGGGGTTGGAACGAGATGATCTTTAAGATCCCTTCCGACCCAAACCATTTCTCTGATTTATATCAGTAGAATCTTTATAAACATCCTCAAAACCCAGAAACGAGAATTCACGGTAAAATGAGTTACGAAAAATGAAAGAAAACACCCCATGCATATATTCAGAACACATATTTATAAAAGGTATTAAAAAGCTTTGCTATCAGACACAGATTTGCGATACCAAGTCACTCTTCCATAAGCACAAAACAGCACCTGAGATGTTCAGCAGGATATCTTTTCAATAACACGTCCTTCACCCAGAGATGTGAAAGTCAAGGGAAAAATATTACACAAGACTTTGCCGCCCAGCAAAGAACCAAACACATTATGTGATACACTAAGAGTTCAGCGAGGTACAGCAGCAAGGACAAAAGACTCCTGGATTAAACAACCTTCACCTGAGAAGGACACGAACACAATCTGCAGCTGGGCTTTGATTTCTGCCTCTTCTGGAACAGGGCCACAGGCTCAAATTCATATTAGACTCCAGAAGGCTGCAGGCTCACACCAATATCAGCATTCGTATGTGAAAGCTGAAAGTTTTACTTCTTTGCCAACAGCAATTGGATGAATCACATCCCACTTAAGACAGCATTGACAGCATTAACACATCAAGACAGTAATTTTTTTTGTTTCTGATTTTTGCATTCATCAGTACATGCTCTATCCTCACACTCAGCTGAAGAGAGCTCAGGTATGAATACAGTGATTGCACTGTGATATCAAGCTGGCAGCACATTTCTATGTCAGCTCTTATATCCATATCCACAGCCATAACCATATCCATGTGATTCTTCCTCCCAGGTTCCAAAAAATAATGCTATTGGTCAAAGTCAAACTATTCTCACTAATAACTTTCAATATTCATTAGAGGATTGTTCAAGCCTTTGTCTCAATTGTTTCTCTTATCAGACACATAAATCCTCACATTCCCTCCATGCTCTTCATCTTCAGCCTTTGAACCACTGCAGAATCCCATCAATTCACTTTCCTTAAGAGTCCTCTGTCCTCAGAAAAGGCATAAAAAAGAAATCCATCAGATCTGTACAATACAAAATATACTATGCTAAAGGATACCCAAGAAGCTTTAGAGAGATAAAAGTATTACCAATTCCTTTCAGCCACAAAGAGCTCTCAGCCATTTAACTCTAATCTCGAACCGCTAAAATTTCACATCAGTTTAATCTCCTAATGAACCAGCACGACTCCTTTTTATCTGTAAATTTTCAAAGTCAGAGAGCATTCACTTCAAAAGAGCTAATTTAAGTCAGTTAATGTGAACAGTCACGGCGACTTCAACCTAATTATGTCTCCAGCAAAGCAAATAGTTACATCACTGTAATCCCGCATCCTGATACCATCATACAAATGAATATTCAGTATAGAAAGTAACCATTGATTTCCCAATCCCTTTTTTTATGGCACAGATCACACACACGCTGTGCTGTACGAACCCACCCTCTCATTCGTGAGCTATTTGCACTTCGCACTTCCTGCAAGCGCTGTTCTTCCCTCCTGGACATAAGGAAAACCAGAACTACATAAATCAGGGAAACTCCTTGGGGTAAGCGCCAGGACACGGCTGGAAAGGTGGCACTCAAATGGGAGCTGCTCCTTCCCCTTCCAGCTTCCTACGGCGGCAGCTCGGACTCTACAACACCCGCGCTGGGACACAGGGACACATCCAAGCGCTTCTTCCCATAGCTGCTGATGGATGAATATTTAAAAA
>VZRN01006441.1:0-15680 GCA_013397935.1 Dasyornis broadbenti | reverse complement strand
TGCTCTGCCACGGCGCCTGCAGGCAGCGGGCGGCAGCCGGAGGCACCGCCGAGCCGCGCCGGCCGCGACCGCTTCTCGCCGACCCCCACGTGAGTGGCCTGGGACCCCCGATCCTGAGACCTCCTTCCCCGGGATCCGCTTGTGGGACACCCCATTCTCATGCCCTGGCAGCCCTGTGTCCCCCATGCCTGGCACTCATCTCCCTGTTCCCCTGGAATCCCCACGTTCCCTCAGAACAACTTTTTCCCCTTGGATCCATACTTCCCTGGATCTACACCACATCCACCTCCACCCCTCTGCGTCCTCTGCACCCCAGCACTTTGCATCCCCCTGGCAATCCCTCAGGCACCTCTCACTGCCCAACCCCATTTTTTTGAGCTCTCCTGTCTTTTGACTGGGGTTTCACTGCAGCTTGCAAAGCTCTCTGGCTGTCGTCAGGGTGCCTGCTATGAAACATGAAAAGCGAAAGTAAAATTTGATCTCTGAGAAGAAGCCTATGGAAAACAAAGGATTGCTGACCTTCTCCCCTCCCTTTCCTGCCTCCAGCTGGAGCTGAAATCCATTTCCCTTTCCCCAGGCACTCGATTCCTTGTACTTCACTGGCTTTGCAGAGACCAACAAGACCTTTGTGATCGCTCGCCTCACCAGACGTCCCGCTGGCCTCTGTGAGATGTGGCTCTTCCTGAGGCTGGATGGGATAGGGAAGTTTGAAGTACGTGCTGGATGTGGGATGACATTCAGGAGCAGTGGTTAACTCCTGTCTTGAACCTCTGTTAGGATCCCAAATTAATGTTCTCTGTATCTTCACTCCATTAACATCCCACCAGTAAGACACTGGTGCTGTGTCCGAAGGCAGGGGTAGAGCTGGTCAGAGGACTGGGTATGTTCCTTTTTTCAGTGGGATCTGACACTCACTCCCCTTTCCCATAATGTGCACAAAACAGCATAATTTCTTAAAAAATGGCTTGGTAAATCTCCCAGGAAAGAATACGAGCATCCAGTCTTTCCAATAAGGTGCAGCACACGGTTAACGAGTTATATTTTCTGCTTATGGCTGGGTTTTTCTCTTTTTTTTTCTTTTTTTTTTTTTTTTTTTTTTTTTAATTTTAATGCTATAAAAACCATTTGGAATTGCCTCTTTAAAAGAGAAGGGAAAGCTTTTAGCGAGTTATATGCACATCTGCTTCATTCTTGCTGAAAAGAAAGCTTAATCAGATCTTATTAATCAGATATTTTGCCTGCAGGTTTTCTTTTTTTTTTGTTAATGTCTGGCTACATAGTAAAGGAGGAGAGAAGACCTGACATAAATCCCTTTGCATTCAACTCTCTCTATGGTCACAAATCTGTTTCACTAAGTAGCCATGACCAGAAATAGCAGGAGAAATCCTATTTGCAGAACATAGGGAGAAAAAAAAAGAAAAAGAGAGGATTGATGTGCATTATTTTGGGTTTTTAGTAATATTTAGTATAACAAGACTACCGTGTGGCATCCTCACGATTAAATTAAGCAAATGTTTTGCTGAAATGTTTCCTCTTTTTAGCACCCACAACATCCAAACATGATGGTGAGAGATGAATCCCAAGAGATCTGGAGTGGAGGAGGGCTCACTATGGAATACCTGGAGCCCCAAACGTGCTGGAAGATAAATTTTGATGGATTACTCAGGTATTGCAGCACTCTCTAATTTGATTTATCTACACATAAAACCAAGGCCTTTTCAGCACTATCTGGAAATACATTTAACCAACTTCAACCAAAAGCTGTTTGGCACACTTTGATTTTTAAGGAATGAAAAGATATCTGGTAATGTACAGTGTTATAGATTCTTCTGCAGTGTCTCCTATTCCATCCAATTCCAAACATGTAAGAAACATTTGGTTGTTTGTTTAGGAGTGACGTAAAATTATGGTGCTTTGCCTTGCAGGAAAGGACCCTACAGGCAGCAGTGGAGTGAAGAGGAAGGAGAACTCGTGCCTGTTAAATTCTCTTTGCAGTAAGATTTTCATCTTTGCTTTGGGATGTACAGTGAGTCCATGGTTCATTTAAAATGGCGAAAATCAGATTTTTTCAATAAAATACAAAGACTGCCACTGTCCGAGCAGCAAGTGCACAACTTGGCCTAGTATGAGCTGAATGCTAAAACTGTCTTTGTTTTTCTCTCTTTTTTCCTAGTTGGGAGAACTTCACCGAAGTTTTTAACTTTAATGCTGACAGTAACCCCAGCACATTTGCACGTGCGTTAGCCCAGGAGCCATGGACCATCGAGCTCTTCCAGAGGGTCAAAAAGTGAGAGGCAAGATTAATGTCTTTGGGAGTAATAAGAATTTTTTCTACCGATCTCTTCAAGGTCTGTTGTGTGTTACAGCAGATTTTAGAAGCTATGTTTATTTTGAAGTGCTCTGATAAAGGACATGGCTCCTGTTTTCAGTGCCACACCAGACCTGGAGGATCCTGCACAGATGGGATCTTCTTAATCTGTGGGTGAGCAGACCTGCCCACTCATCTGTAAAACCTGCAGCATCAGGAATATTTCTTATTCTGTCTTTTTTCATTGATACAGGCAGCTTGCAAAGTCAGGGGTCTAGATATAACTAAGAAAAAGGTCAAATATAATCCTGTGAAAGAGGAGCTGAAGCGAATGTTTTAAATACAATACAAGCTTTGGAGACCTGAAAAGATGAGAATCAAGAATGTTGTATAAATAGGAGCAGAAATTACGTATATCGATAAAGTGTGGTCTTTGGCAATACCTGCTGAGTCCTAAGCACTGTTTGGCAGCCCAGCATTTCTCCAAACACAGGGTGTTTTTTTTTCTAGTCTGGCAGAGAGAAAATTTGCTGTTGTTTCATTCTCAGGTGTCTCAGTATGTAACAGTAACTGGGAAATGTGGAAATGATTGCTGATGTGTAAAATCTGCGATAGCCGTGGTGCAGACGTTCTGAAATCTCCCTCATTTCGAGATACAAATCCATCAGATTGGCATTGAGGCTTCTTGAGGAGACCTGGAGATCTTGCCTGTGCTGATCCGCTCTTCTTTCTTCCAGACAAAGGGAGCAGCATTTCCGACACGAGCAGTGGGGCCAGTCTGTGGGAGAAATTGAGATAGAAAACCATGGGAAAACGGAACTTTCCCTCAAAGGCGTTCGGAGCCACTCCTATGGTAACAGCTCCAGAAGGAATTCCCTCCCTTGGGAATACCTTCACTGTAGCTGGCACTGGCAGGGCAGTGAGGCTAAGGATTATCTGTTAAAATAACCAGGTCCTTGCCTGGGCGTGAAGCTGAGACACTTCAGAGGAAATACCGTCACTATTTTGGGGGCACGTCTGCTTGCTGGGGACACTGTTTCGCTCACCACATTATCAATTAATGGCTATTTCTTTATCCACAGTTATTGTCAAGCCAGGTACTGTTAGTTCACATTTCCCAGCCACGGTGAACTTCAGGTTGGGAGATTTTTCTCTTTTTTTCAGGTATCCGGAATTGGGCTGAGATTTACCGTTATGTCATGATTTTGGCGCACTTTGAAGTAGGTATTAACATGGCAACGTGCTGCTTAACCATGGAATCGTTTCTGAGCTTGTCAGGAATACTTAAGTATCCAGAAACAAGGACTTGGGAGCATCCATGGTGTACAATCAGAAGTGCTCGTTGCTGGCACCGTTAGCCCAGATCAGTGTTGGGAGCAGCTCTCAAAAGCAGAGCTGTGTGTGTAAAAACTGAGATTTTGCTGCACTGACTGAAGCAAAAGTTGTTTTGATAACTGGAAAATGGTTGTTGTGGCTTTTTAAAGAAAAGTTAGGGCAGCTTTCCGGGAGAGTTTCTCAGCTGCCTCAAGTACCCAGCACTCCGTGTGAGTTGCTGCAGTGCTGATTCACATTAATGGGAAGCCTGAGGTGTTTGAAGCATCCTAAGCCTTCGTGACAGCACTCAGCAAATATTTCTGCCTGTGCTGAGCAGTCATTCCTTGCTTTGCTGTGTGCAGGACAGGCAGTGCAGGGGCTGCTGGGAGCACACAGCCCGGGGACGTGCTGAGGGCTGGCCCTGCCAGCTGCCAGCCAAGCCCAGCAGATGCTCCTGAGAAGGCATTTCCTTTGCCAAGCCAGGCATAAATCAAAGCTCTCTATTATAGGCAGCATTACGGGAGTTTAGACTCAATTCAGAATAAAAGCTCTTTGCCCAAATATATGGGGCCAGCACAAAAGCACAGGTTGGAAATTCCCACTTCTGTGCAAATCCTGATTCGACAGATGCTCGTGTACCTTTGAATATGACTGTGCTTTGGCCCCACAATGTGGATGATCAGGTAGGATCCTCTGCCTGTTCTTCATGGCTATTCAGGACTCAAAGTGACTGTGGCTCTTCTGCTCCTAATGAAAAGCCATCTGACTTTGGTAAGAAGTTTATTGCAGATTGGGGTTCTCTTACCCTGAGTGTCTGTGCTTTTATAGCATCACAAAGGAGGCTTAAATTTGCCTCAGAGAAAGCATGAAGGGTCCAGAGCCAAGGATGGAAGAGAAATTAATAAAACCAGGACATTCCAGTTCCTTCTTAATATTTTCCCCTTATGCTGCTCCCAGACGTGGACTATAATGGACTAGAAGAGAATTCTGGTCGAAGTACCTCAGCTCTGTACTTCTTTGCAGGCATTGTTTCCCTGCTGTGTCCTCTTGCTGTGGACTTTCCCTTGTCCCCATTGTCCTTAATTTGTCCTGAATGTGTTTGGTTTCTATGCCTGGACCCGCTTGCAGCCAGATTTTCCTGGAAGATGCAGTGAGAGGTTTTTAAAGTGTGAAGCCACAGCACATTGCATAACCTGAGTTACATCCGGTGCCTTCTCGGTGCAGCCAGCGAAGGACCCTGAGCAATGGCTCTGCACCGCTTTGGCTGCTTTTCCTTTCTCTCTCTTGCAGGATGGGACTGCAGCTCATTTAACAGTTATTAACATGCCAGCCACCACAACTCAGTAAGTGACCAAAGAAGTTTAGCTTGCTACAAACACTCATCTTAAAGGCTGGAAAAGCCGCTCTGCAGGACACCTGTGTGCACATTCTTGCTTTGAACCTGTACAGCCCAATTTCTGTCCACACCCTCTTGCTCCCCGCTCCATCTGCAGTTGCTCACAAGGACAGCTTTTACCTTCCATTGCTTCCTTTCCCTTCGCTTGCTGACAGGCTGAGCTGCCTGTCTGGGTGATTGACAGGTACAAATTGGGCATTTCCAGCTGCTGAAGAAGGTGTTCAGCTGCAGTGGGGCATTCCACAGAGAGCCCTGCCTTGCTGACTGGTGTCCTCTGCATCCGGAAGGTTAAAGACCAACGTCCATGGCCCTAGGGTTGCTCCAAGCCCCATCCAGCCTGGCCTTGGACACTTCCAGGGATCCAGGGGCAGCCACAGCTGCTCTGGGCACCCTGTGCCAGGGCCTCCCCACCCTCACAGGGAAGAATTTCCTCCCAATATCCCATCCCATTGGGAAGCATTTCCCCTTGTCCTGGCACTCCATGCCCTGTCCCAAATCCCTCTCCAGCTCTCTTGGAGCCCCTTTAGGCACTGAGGTCTCTAAGGTCTCCCCAGAACCTTCTCTTCTCCAGACTGAACAATCCCAATTGTCTCAGCTGTTGTGCTGGTGGTTTTGAGTTTTCGTTGAACTTTACACCTGCTCCCTTCCTCTCCCCTTCAGCCTCACTGTGGGTTACGTGTTTTTTCCTGATGGGAGGAAGGCTGGCATTGAGTGCTCCAATGCCTCCCTGGCTGAGATGGCTGAGGATGGGCTTATCCAGGATGAGTATGGAGTCAGCTTTACTGCTGGTAAGCTCAACACAGTCCAGCTACATCGGCCTTTATTTTTTTGGGATGCAGTTCCTTTAGTGGAGGAAAGACTATTCGGTGAGATTCCGTGTGATCCCGGGGAATGCATCAGCCTACACCCTGAGAAATTTTCTTGGAATCATAAGATCATGGCATGGTTTGGGTTGGAAGGGACTTAAAGATCATCTGCTTCCACCACTCCTTCCATGGGCACTTCCCTGTTTAAATTAAATTAAAGGTGTGGTGTGTCCTGGGGGAAATGTATACACTGCAGCATCAGGGCCACAGGTTCCAGAGGGGGAGTTCCAGATTCTGTTTGTGGTGGCTGTTGCTCATGCTAATCCACATAAAATACATGATTTCCACTTTTTTGGGGTGTCAAAACATCTGTTATGAGGTGAATTCAGCTGGAAACATAGCAGATCACTTCTCCTTGATTTACAAAACAGACAGGGGATCTATTACTCTTCAGAAAAGCATTAAAAAAAAAACCCATACACAAAAATAACAGAAACGGGGATTTTTGGAGATAAAATACTACTGAGATTTGGTGCCATTGTTCCCTTTTTCACCCTTCTCCAAGGCGGCAAGAGCTTTGATGTTTCTGCAGCTCTGGATAAGCAGACCTGCCCCGTGGTGTACAATGGCCTGACGGGGAGTGGAGTTTTCCATGAGTGCGTTGCAGACTTCCAGCTCAATGGGTCAACACCAGGCTGGGGCCTGGTTGAATTTTATTACAGGTAAAGAACTCCCATCCCCCTATATTGATTTATGTGCTACAACTCCATAGACTTTTGAAGCATAAATGCAGTGATTTTTTTACCTGATGTAAGGAAAAGTTTTTACTTTAGTGCTTAATGTGTTCATTAAGTCAACAAACACTCTGTGTATTATTTGAAAAGGAATGATTGCACAAGCCCTTCATGTGTGCAGCCAGTTTGTTTGTTGTGTAGGTTTATGTGGGTTTTTATATAGGTTTATTGGTTGGAGGATGGTCCATTCTGGAGATTCTCTTATTTAAGCCATCTGTCCCATTAGAGAAATTGAGATTCCTCTGTCCCAAACAGAGGCTGTTTACAGGGTGAAACTTGCTCACTCAAGGATTTGTGTGGGCAGGATTTATTTGAACAGATAAATGTTGAGAAAATCCACCCAGGAATGGCTCTTTTAGGGGCAAAATTATATCCACAAAGAATGTATTTTTCTTCTCAGTGACGTGCTGTTTCTCCTGCCACATGATCGTCACACTCTTTCACTGGAGCCTTTTCCATGTGGAGCCTTTCCTCTCATGAAAGAAAAAGGCAAATTCTGCTGTTTACATTTAGTTTGCTTTTTAAAATAAACACTAATCAGAGGAAATGCCATAAATGACTTCCACGAGACTGGGAGCTCAGCTGCCTCTGAAAACCAGATGTAGTTAAAGCCCATAAAAAAAGTGCCCAACACCTGCTGGTTGAACTCAAACCTGCAGCTGCTGCCAGGTACCTGCTGCCTCCCCTCTCTGGCTGTCCCAGCCTGCCTGGTGCAGGAAATGACCCAGCAGGGAAAGCCTCGGACAAAACCCAACCGGGGCACGTTCCGCAAGTCCGGACAGTCCCGGCCCAGGGAGGCTTCGTTTGGCAGTGCTGACGCGATTCCTGTTGGCTCCATCTCGTATCTGCTTCCAAATCAACCCCACGGCAGAAATGAAAGGCTGGGGGTGTTTTCTTCCTCCTTGCCACGAGACACTGGCTCAGCATCGCTGCTCTTCCCGCAGGGATGAGGCCGCTCAGCCGGTTCTGAATCTGCAGCTTGGCTCCAGAGCGGAAGGACCTGACCCTGCCACCGATGGATCCCCGCCTCCATGAGCACTTACAGGCTTGTCCCAGCAATGTTAGCAAGCAGCAGCTTTCCAAAAATATATAATTCCCCGCAAAACGCACTGGTTTGAGTGTGGAACTCGTCACAGGATGCTGGGGAGGTCGAGGGTACAAAAGGATTTGGAGCAAAATGAGATCTACTTTTATTAGTGCAGCTTTCAGTGGTTGCTAACCAGGGTGGTCTGGAGGCAATTTGGAGGAAGTCTGATTGCAGGAGGAGTGCACTGGGAGGGAGGGATCACTCCATGCTCTGTTCTTTGGTGTTTTCCCTAAATTTCCAGCTGCTCCCCACCGTGACGACCAGGACCTCAGGCTACGTGGATCTCTGACCCAATTTAGCAGCTCCTCTCTTCTTTCAGATTTGTTTTTGAAATAAAAGCTGTATCTTTCTGAACTCTCTGGTTGTTGCAGTCATTAGAACGTGGGAAAAACCTGTTACAGGAGACTGCACAGATTTGATAGTTTTGTCTATGGCAGTACAAAACGTGAAGTGGAAGGAGCAGGAGAAAGCACATGGAAATGATGTGTCCCCTAACACGTTTTGCCTTTGTCTGAAGGAAAGCCAGGGTCTGGTAATCCAATTTAGAAATGGATCTGAATTCCTCATCATTCCCCTGTGGGTGCGGTATTAATCACAGCATCCACAACAGGCATTGGCCCGAAGTGCCCTACAGTGTAGTCCCTACCTAGACGCATTTTGCCATTAAATACTGAAAATTAAACATTAAATACGTGAGGAAAAAAAAAAAAAAAAGCAAAGTGGAAGGTCTGGAGAGGAGAAATCAAGGAAAGATGTCTTATAATTAAAATAGTACCACCATTCCATTTCAGAAAATAGGGAAATCTGGGTGCGTATCTTTGTGATTTTGTAATCCCTGCTTAAGTTAACACTGGAGAGGACTTTAATAGAATTTAAAGAAGAGTTTTTCCTTTCTGAGGCAGTTCTTACACTTATTGCTGCCACAGCTTCTATGCAGAATGGGTGCATGAATATAAAATGATTCCACCTGTATATACGACACGCATGTCCCAGTTTGGGATGCATCACTGAACGAGGCTGGGCTGCTGCAAGCCTGATGCGCCGTAAAAACCTGATTTTATCAGCGCTCCCCTACAGCTGGGAGACATTCCCATTCCCAAATTTCAGTCCTCATCCCTGTTCTGCGCTTGTGCCCTTGAGCTGCACCCCAACAGGTGCAGGTGCTGTGCCCCTCCTTCCACCCCAAAGCACTGCTGGATGTGCCAGGCTGACTTCTGGGTTCGTTTCTTCTGGGAGAGGCCTTGACTCCGAGCTTTGGATTTCAGCTGGACTTCCATAAACACTTCTCCAGTTACAGCGGTATTAAGAGCCACATTCTTGTGCCTTGCACAAACCCAGCGATGTCTTAAATCTGTCCGTGCTCTCGTGGTCTCAAGGTGCTGAACCAGGGAGCTTCTAAATTACTCCAGACAATGGTACTTTGACAGGAGGGAAGGCCTAATGCCTCTTTTTACACCTAAGAAATCAGTCAAATAGGTAATTTTAGAAAGGTTAGAAAAATAACGACATTATACACCACAGTTTGCTCCTATTGAATGAGTGGCTTGTTTTGCTATGATCTCAGGAACATCTGTTCCTTTTTTCTCTGGAGTTCTTGTCATCTCTTTCCCTTTCACTTATTTCTTGAAGGCTAAAACATTAACATTTAGAAGGAGGAAGACAGGCACTTAATAAAGCAGCGTCTTTGGAGGTATCAGAGCATGTAGATAATGAGAAAAATCATTAATTATTTCTCTGGAATGATGGAGAAATCGCTGTCAAAAAAAATTTCCATGTGCAGGCCAATAATTTAAAAAGCATCCCATCAAGGAAGGGGTTGGTCTGGCTGTTTCCTAATTCCAGAAACTGGGCTACAAGCAGGGATGCTGTGGGAAAAAGGCAGGTGTCTCCCCAAATCATTGGAAGTTCATGTTCCTGCAGTGGAGGAGGCAGAGACGAAGCCTCTCCTCCTTTTGTCCTCTTCCCTTGTTTCTTTGGGTACCAGTGGGTGGAGAATCAGAGCGCTCCTGGGTTCAGCTGGGAAAAGTTCAAGCAGGGTACAGCAAATGATTAATGAAGTTTGGAGCTGGCAGGTTTATTTGCCAGGTGATGAACTACTGTAAGGTATTTTCAGCTCCAAGGGCTGAAAAAAATTGACTGTCGGGGCTTTTCTCCTTGGATTTCAAATTACTTTATAGCAAGCCGGTGTCCAGGACACATGGAATAACTTATTTAATTTCAAATAAATCTCCCAAGCCCCACGCTTTGACCATGTGAAGTGGTCCTTCTCTTGCGGCTCCTTTCTCAGTGGAAAAATCCATCTCGGGAAGTGCTGCTGCAGGCCGAGAGCATTAATTCTGAGCCAAACCAGCAATAACTGGAGGTGAGCCCTGGCCAGAAGTGAAATGTAGCATGTGATCTGCGTGTGAAGGGGGGCAGCTGGAGCCTCCTTGGGATGAGCTGCTTCCCCAGCATCTGGGGAAGAGGGAACACCTGGAATTCCTGCTGCTGTCAATGGGCCAGCGCCTGACACGGCAAAATGCTCCCCCCAAATCCCTGCCCGTCCCCCTGGAGCTCCCCTGCATGTTGGATTTCAGGATTCAGGCCTTGTAAAGAGGTCATTTAAAGGCTGTCAGCCCCAAACGGAGCATTTCCCATCAATCTGCCCTTGGCTACTGATGTCTGGAATGGTAAATATTTTACCACGCTTCTTTATTCTCCTTCCTTCTTGCAATTTTTCATGTGCTCATAGTATGGCTATAAAGGCCGTTTGCAGTGACATTGTATTTCACTGGCAGAAAGAAAGGAGGAAAAACCTAATTTTTTTTTTTTTTTTTTTTTTTTTTTTTTTTTTTGGATTTATGTTGTAGCTTTACAGTTGGCGAAGCAAAGTGTAGCCCGGGGAGCTCTGTAATTTATCAACAGAAATGCACTGTTTGGCCAAATTATCTCTGCAAAGGAACTAATTATTTCAAAAGTGGACTTCTCCCTCCATAAGGACGTGCTCAGCAGCCAAATAACTCAAAGACATTCCAGCCAGAGTGACTGATAACCGCTCACTCCCTTCTCCCATTTACTGGAACCCCGACTCCCTCACGCTCTGCCATAAAAAGTCACATCAGCCTTTCTCCATCCAAAATTGCTCTTCCCTAAATTGTGACTTTCTAAATGTTGCTCTCCCCACAGACTCCGAGCTCAGGTGTCTGAAGCAAAGTCTCCAAAGGGATCTGTCCTGGGGGGCTTTTTGGATCTCCCCCTTTTGAGGTATTTCCCTCTCCTTGTTAAAGCTGTAATTAGTTACTGCCTCGAGTTTTGCTTTTATTCAGCATAAAAAACTTTTATTAAACCGTAGTGCAAGTGAAGTTCATTCTAATCCAGCCATAAAATTTTACGAGGGGTGTAAATCAAAGGGAGGAGTGGCAGCAAATGCTCTGGAACAGTTGAGCCCTGTTCAGGCTCTCCCAGTGGAGTAAATCCCTCCAGGAGCAATTAGCCTAACGAGCTGCTTGGTCCACTTATAAATAACGTCACTGATCGAGACATCTGGAGGTGTCTGCTCCGTGCTCAAGAGACTTTCCAAATATGCTGAGTGGTGAATGACCTTTCTTTTCCTGCATCCCCAGGATGGGGGTGGAGATGCAGATCTGACATGTCCCAGCGTGCCACGTCCTTCTCTTGTTTTCCAGGGAAGATAAAGAAAGGAAAAGGTAGGAGTGACATTCTCAGCCAGAGTCCTCTTACATTCCCTGGTAGCTGAGCATGGGACAGCGGGTCTGACGTGCTGAACCCAAATGCTTTGGTCAAAGGAGCCTAGAAATGGCCCCGGGCACCAGAAATGGTTTCATGGCTGAAGCCCTTGTCCCAGCTGCTGGCACATCAGAGACTGGCAAGGGACTTCTGGCTGCTGTAGGTGTCAGATATGGATCTGCAGAAGGAGATCCAGATGATGCATCACAACTTTTTCCTTCTGCCCCAAGTTAGGCGCACTTGATACCTTTTGATCAAACTTTTTTGACCTTCAGACCTCCCTTACAGGAAATTCCACTGTTTGTTGCTTTTGCTGTCACTCCTAAATGTCCTCTGAGTGAGGGCTGGGTAATTGGTTGACAAAGAACAAAAAAAAATAATTATAAAATCAAGTTTAAGAATATTTCATAGTGTTTTGGAGAGGTGAGGAGTGGGCAAAGCTGTGAAGATACACAGTGTGCTGTGCTGCTGGGTGTCTTTACTAAAGCATCCAGATCCCAGTGTTTCCTTCCCCGCTCTTGTTCCTGCTGTTATTCCAAGGCATGGAGGCTTCTACCACATGTTTATAAGCTGATAAAACCATAATGCCAGGAATGTTTTCCTTCCTCTACTGGATTAACAAAATAAGTGACTTTTCAGATACAGCCTTGTTTACCCTACCTTCCACACCAAAACAATAGTTGTGAATAGATGGCATAACTCAGGGAAAGGTGAGAAAATAGGGCTTTTAGGAGCTGTGCATCTCTGTGTAGATGGGAAATGTTCTTCTCTGCTGTCACACCGGTGCCACAGCCCTGCTCTGCTGGGCTGGCAGCCCTCTGTGGTGACAGCAGGGCTGACATCATGCTCAGCCCAAACATCTGAGAATAAATCCCAGCAGACATTCCTGAGCCCCTGTGCAGCCACTGCTGAACAATTCATAATCGGACGTGTCAGGCACGGCTTTGACTCCCAGCGAGGCAGAGCAGCCACACAAAATGCTTTTCATAATGCAGAAGGAGGATTTTTAGCCGATCTCTCGTGAGATTTTCCCCAAAGCCATAAATATGCTCCCCTTGATGTGTGGTGCGCTCAGAGGAGCCGTGTGCTGTGTGAGGCTTTCAGAACAAACACCGACACAGAGCAGTTTTGGGGATGGGGAAGAGCCTTGAGCCATCACAGCCAATTACGCTCAACTCCCAAAATACATAAAGCATTTCATCAAGGGAGATCAAAGTGCCTTTCATGGGAAGGAAGAGCTCTGATCTGTCTCTTACCCACGGGAAAACTCTGGGGAAGGAGCTGTCTGGCCAATTCTGTAGCAGCATTCTTTAGCTGTTAACCCGAGAGAATTTGCCTTCTGCTCCTCGCAGCTTCCGTGCGCCCTCGCGGCCTCCCCTGGGCTCTGCCCACACCCACAGCGGCCTTTGCACTTTCGGGGTGGGACACAGAGCAGGAAAAGTGGAAAAAGAGAGGGGGAAAGTCAGCAAAAACCCCAAACCGTGGTCAAACCCGGAAATGAAACCTGGCAGCACCCGCTGGAGACACCTGGGGTGTGATGCTCTGTGGAAGTGCTCTGCAATCACCCCCAGGAAAAATGGTCAAAACTGACTGCAAAGAATAGCGTGGGATGTGTTGGACTGGGAAGAATCCTCAGTTTTAGTGCGCATTATGAATATGCCATGATGATAATCCCAAGGTTTTTCCCGCAAATCACTGCTGGACTTTGGTTTTACAGTTACAACTGGATCAGCTCAGTTAGCATTGAATGGATATTCAGTGGAGCACCTTGTTCCTGGGTAATTTGATATTCCAGAAATGATGGAAAGGCACTGAAATGAGTGAGGATTAGATCAGTTATCCCTCACCTTAATGAACTGTGGATAAATTGTTCTTTAAATATTATCTCCGTGTTTTTCCCATTTGTTTCTGAGAGAAAGGGACACAGTGGAGAAGCATCATAGAATGATTTGGGTTGGGGGGGACATTAAAGATCATCTCATCCTAGCCCCTGCCGTGGCTGGGACCCTGGGAGCGCAGCTCTCCACACAAACACGCACGGAGCGATGCTCACAGGAAGACTCGGGATCTCCAAAACGCAAGGGTTTCCAGTGGAAAACCAGTCCTGATTCAACCAGAACACCAAATGTGTCTGCTGTGGGGAAGGACTGGGGAGTTTGGATTCAGCTGGATCCCGACTTCATCCCCTCAAAGGCTTCTGTAACCTTTGGGATACTCTGGAGCACAGAGAAGCTCTGCTGATACTTGAGGCTCTTCTGGAACTGCTACCAACTGGAGAAAGAAAACCCATTTCCAACCATCCCTCTCTCCCTCAGCCTCTCCCAGTGCCGTTGATGAGCTGTGACTGCACTCTGGTTTACATGGACTTGGCCAACTCTCTCAAGGAACAAATATCAAACCATTTCTGCATTCATTTTATTTATTTTATTTAAATCCTTCCTCACTCACACCATCCATCTGACTTCAATGCTATTTGCTAGCGTTATTCCACAATATTTCCAAGGAAAGCTGTAATCAATGGCACTTTATTAGCTCCCACTGAGGAGTGAGGGCTCTGGAGCAGGATTTTGAGCAGACTGGAGAAGGAAAATCCCCAGATGTGTTCGGTGCCTCCCCCGTTTGCCGGAGCTGTGCTGACACAGCGCAGTCAGCGGCCTGGAAAGCTCCTGGGCAATCCCAGAGGGAAGCACGGCCCCATCCGCCCCTTTGCTCCCTTCAGGATGCTGCTTTCCCTGTTCAGGAGCTCGGGATGGCTTCTCTGTCTCTCCCCTGTCAGTCTCCCGAGACCGGCGCTTCCAATTTGTCTTCTCGAATGACTCCGGGTGGTGTTTCCGGGAGGACCTTGTCTCTTGAATTTCTTTCCCCCGCCTGATTCACGGAGCCCGAGTTTGTTTGATCTCCCAGGGCCGGCATTCCCAGCAGCTCCCTGGGGCTCCGTGAAAGGGGAAGCGAGGAAGAAGAGTTCACATATGCTACACAGAAATCTCCATATTTTAAAGGGTATCCTGTATCCCCGCTGGAACATTTTTAATGGCCCACAAATCAGAAGGAGAAAAAAAAAAAAAAAAAAAAAAAATGAAAACCACACTTAAGGCATTCATTGTTCAAAGCCCAGATCCCTGGGACTGCTGGAGGCTCCACAGGGCCGGGATCCGAGGAATTCCGTGCTGGGATGGACTCCGGGTGCTGCTCTCAGGCACTCGCTGTTTGTCTTTCAGGGAAATGTTTCCATTTTGGGGAAGGGAAGCAAGCAGGGAGATTTCCAAGGAAGAATATGCCAAGGTATTAGGTATGGAGATTTATGCCCTGCTTGTGACGGGGGGTTGGTGAAATGTGCGTTCGAAGAGGTAAAGACGGATTTTATTCCTCGTCAAAGCTCCTGGAGCAGAATTCTGCTCTCCTCGTGACATCCTTGGATGAGACTCAACAGTGACCAAGGCTGGCCAAGCTGAAATTGGTAGTTGGGATTTTCAAAGTGGTGAAACCCGCATCAATCCAGCAAATTCCAGCTTTTGTCTTCCCTTCAGGATCACCATTCGTTCCCTCTGCGATTCCCAGTCGCTAACACAGGGAAATGAGGAGTTCCAAAAATAAACTCTGCTTTTTTTTTTTTTTTTTTTGAAGTAAGCTGTTTAATGTGTGTGTTCTGCTTTAGTGTTTGGCGACAGGGCACTAAGAGGAACCACCAGGTTCCAGCTCTTCAGCAGGGAGATGTGTTTTGAGGGAATGATTTGCATCTCTCCTGGCCAAGGGATTTAATCTCACCTGGCCTCAGAAATGCAGTTTTTGGGACTGAAAAAACAGTATCCCACGAAGAGTAAATGATGGGACTGGCCAGCGATTTGCAGCGGATTGCTCAGACAAACAGAGAGAAACTTAAACTCGTAGAATTGTGAGAATGGATTCTCCAGATCTTTCTCCAAGTGTCCATGATCAGCTCGAGATATCTGCCCACCCTTCCTGCAGATGCCCCATATATCCTCCCCCTCCTCCTCCTCCTCCTCCTCCTCCTCTGCCTGAGGAAGCCCAAAATGTGCCAGAGCCAGAGGGGACGACCCAATGAGTTGGTGAAGGGGCAGGAACTTCCCAACCTCTGTCTCATTTCAAAGCAGGAGCACCGGAATACACGGAAATATCCTGTGATTATCAGGGCTCTAGAGACCTCTCGTGGACAAACAGATTTGCTTCCCTCATGTTATGTGTTTGTTTTGGGGATAGAGTATATTTATTTACAAATTATTATTATTAT
>VZRN01006435.1:85886-153704 GCA_013397935.1 Dasyornis broadbenti | reverse complement strand
CCTGTCTTCCCAACCAAGACACACTAGAATGAAGAAACAATCTAATGTCATATTTGAGTTAACATATTTTCAGGCTGCCTGTTTTCTCTATTTCATAACACAATGCAGTGTTCATGTATCTGCCTTGCAGCTGACTTGGAAGTTCACCTGCAGCTACTCTGCTTTGTTTCAGAGGTACATTGAACAGCTAGATGCGTTTAGTCTTCAAGTTGAAATCTATGTTTTGGGGAGGACAGAGCAGACAAAACAGCCACAAAAAGAAGAATAAACTCCCATATTATGCTCAACTTTGGTAAACACCATTTTAAGGCAAAAAATTTATTTAGCTATGTCAAAACAACAAAAATACCCCATGCCCTTGTAGAACAATGCATTTCTTCTTTTAGAGAGAAATTGGTATTTTGCAATGGAGGAGAATACCAGAAGTTGTCACAGTTTGACAAACCACAAAATAGCAACAGAATACGAAATTTTGTTACAGCCCATAGTTCAAATACCTTCTACCTAGTAAAGGAATTATGTTGATGATTTTTGATTTCAACTGTAAATTATGCACATGGAAGATCTCACATTAAAATTTCTTTTAATTTCCCTGCAGTTACTGCATTTCTAAAGCGCATGTTTACCTCCAGTTCTCTTTTCCCTGAATCTAATAAACACTACTGATTCTCTACTGTCAATCAGAACTCCACCTAAACGCCTAAGCACACTGCTGTTTCTATGGATTCAGTGGCCAAAAAGTTACATTTAATTGAGTACACCCACTAAAAGCCTTTAACATACTGAGTAACAGAAACTGTCTAGTAGCCAGCAGTGTGAATAAGGTGTGACAAAGTCTGACTAAACTTGCTTAAGTAAACGTGTAACTAACAGCAATGTTCTCTTATGGAAGGCAATTTAACTGACAAGCAGATAAAATGCTTAGCTTAGTTCTCTGTCAGTTTTCAACCCACCTTTAGAGTTCTGTATATGCAAATATCTTACAGTAGAGAACAATCAGTATCAGTTCACCTAAGTACGCAACACCAGGTTTACCTGTGTAGTAAGAAAAACTCCCATCATTCAGCTAAGTACTGACATCACAGAACGTATACCCCACTTCCTCAGCACCTACCACCACCCATCTATTTTCGTAATTGCTACTCCTAAATCCCTCTACTGTTAGCAAGAAGGTTTGAAGGAAATGATGGGATCCTTTGAACTCAGTTGCTCAAGATGCAAAGGCCATGAAGTTCTTTACACAGCTATGTGAGGCTTTGTTATATGCAAAATAGCAAAAAAAAGTTTTCTGAATTCTTCACATACAGTAAATCAAGTTTTCTGAAAGTTCTGTATCTGTATTTCAAGAGCATGCAAACAAGGCAAACCACATATTGTTTCAGTAAATTGAAATCCCTATCAGCAGTTGAAAAATTTAATCTGACTGACCATTTAACAGTAACACTAAACTAGTATTAAAGTGCTCCTCAGAAAGACTTACTTTGCTCTGTGTAAATGACCTGTCCTTTACTCTAGGTTCTTTCAAATTTGTTTTAAAATTTCTCTGTCCAAATGCTATTTTTGAGATTGGCAACTTAAATTCACTGACATGTATGTCATGCACACAAAATTTCAACTAATACATTAAGAACACAACCTGTAGAAAAAAATTAACAAAAAAACATGTAAAAAATAGCTGAAGAAGTAAGTACAACTGGTTAGCATTTAAACCAGTTATCTCTGCAAGGAATAAAAGGAGTACTACTGGCTTTCTCAACTGTGCAGTAACTACTTGAATTACTTCTGAAGCAACTTATTCAGTACAGTTAGGTATGTAAGTAAACTTTACAATTATGCCAAGAACAGTATTTCAAGACCTGGACTGTTTGCACTGAGCTATTTTAATGATATTCAAATTACTCTGGTCACATTTCTTCTAAAGCAACTTTTGGCCTATTTCTAATTTCACAGCCTTATCAAAAAGGGGTTAGGCAAGAAAAACACTGGAAATGAAACTTACCACCCATGGTCTCTTCCTTTCAAGCATCTCTATTAAGTCTACATGGCGCTTGTATTCGTGGTATCTTTCAACATCTTGCTTGTACCGTTCAACCCTCTGTTTCATTTTCTCCAGTGAGGTGGTTTTTTCTCTGCACAAGTTCTGTAACGTATATTTTCATGTTTTACAGTATCTACTTTGTGAAAACACTTCTCAGAAAATAGTCTACATCTTACCTGTGCATTAAAGCAGAAATTTACAATGAGAGGAGACATTTCAGTATAGCAGTAACTAGTAACTATCCAAAAAGATAAAAACAGGAGAACACAGGACTAAAAGAATGGCCTGTATGGCTAAGGACAGACACTGTTCCCAGAACACTGGTCCTTTTCTTCTTTGTCTGTCTCTTTGTTTACAAGGAAGTGAGTACCACTAAAGAAAGGACCACGCTATAATAGCCAATGACTTATAGAAGACATAAAAGATCCGTCTAGGAAAGCTGTTGCCTATCAAGAATCCCAGAGAAGTGAGCAATACTTGACAACAGGTATCCCTCATCTTTTGTGTCCAGACCATTTGCACACGTCTTTGTACTCACAAGCATGTCAGTGTCAGCGTGAATGAGTTCTGACAGAAGATGAGCATTATATGGTAAAATCAACTTACCACAAATATTGTAAATAAATTATCTTCTAATTCTGTAATATCTCGGAGGAAAATTATTTTTCCTACAGTCATTGCTCTCTGAAGTACATATTTACCTCCAGTTCTCTTTCCTTTTCCCTGAAGTTTTTGAGTTCACAATGAAACTGGTACATTCTCGGAGAACCGATAGATTTTTCAGTGGCTTCGAGCAACTCGGTCTTACTCAGTTTTGTAAATTCTCCAACTTTGTCCTACAAAATTTTAAGAAGTTACAAAAATACAGGATTAGCTGGAGCAGTGCAATACAGTAATACTGGATTTATATACTGCAATATACTTCTCGCGAACATCACCTGAATTGCAGTTCTACGCTAAATAGCTCTGGCATAGTTAATGAGCATCTCATAGAGTAGCAACCAAATCTTCGGAGCATTTATTCTCAGGCTGCTGAAGCTACATCCTTGCAGTATAAATACTATGACTAACTTCAAAGTTAAGCCACACAGAAGTTATTACTAAAGCAGGCAGCCAAGGCTATTAGGAAGTATTGCTATCCAACGCAGAAGAACAGCTCAAAACAGAGACAGACACAAAAGGTGTGCTTGCTATTGATAAATTGGGAGAGAACAAATAAACCGGAACTACCAACACAATAATATTGGCTGAACTGACATTTATGTACTAAAGAGAAAAAGTTGTTTTAAACAACAAGTTATGTTACCAGAGTATGCTGAAAGCTCTGAACAAATACTGCGTGTAAGTGAAAATGAACCCCAAACACCTAGTGTATTTTTGTTTCTGCAGTATTAGCTTTATAAACTTTAATGTTTTTCTGCATGTCATCTTGAATTCAACAATAAGCTCATGGCTAGGCTCTGATGATGTTTTCTTTTTCTACCATTCCTGACACTCCACATGAACTGGGAAGGAACCCATCACAACTTTACGGTGCAATGTGAGGCAACTTAGCTACCTGCACAGGAGTCCTGACATACTTGAGCATGGATTCAAATACAGAAACTAACAGCACTATTGTTTAACTTTATCCTTTAAGACTTATTTTCCATTAGGACGGTTTGACTCTTACGTAATTTGATCTATGCTCAAGAAACTGCTGATACCAAAAAGGTTCTATTAGGAAATGCTGCTACTTGAACACCAAGATATGTAACATCAGCATCTTTCCTTTCAGAGTCAACATGTACAAAATTGTCCAATTAGCGAGCTTTAGAGGTCACACAGCTCCTCTTTTCTTTCACCATCACACAGCATGGCTGCCTCATCCCTCTTGTTCTTTGTGGTGTCCCATTAAATCAGCTGAAGTGCTACTAAAGCTAACTAAAGCACAGTACTCCATTTGCACCCACTGTCTTTCAAAATTAATTCATACCTGAGGAAGAAACTGGCACAAATTGTCCACCTGTATGTTTAAGGCTGCAATCTGTTCCTCTACTGTTTTCAGGATTGCTGGCTTTCCGTTGATAAACCACTCTGATGCGTTGCTCACCACATAAATCTCACGTGTGATAGTAATATTATCTGGTGACTTAAACCTGATTAATAGAAAGAAGTGTTTACACTTTCAAGAATATGTGAAAAGTGTTACACTTTAAAAGGTTAAAGTGTCAAGTATTATTTGAATTTACAGAGAGCTAAATATTTAATCTAAATTAACTGGACAGTAGCATCAGATTTTCATTTTTATGCTTCAGAAAACAACCAGTACTTCAGTGATAATTTAAACTCACATGGGAAACATCAAGAATATCTGCAAATCTTAGAAGAAGTTACATAAATGAGATGCTCATGCTGAATGTATGAAACACTTGGAAGTTGTTACAAATGTGAACTACTTCTATAAAAGTGTAACTTGTGTGAGATCTACTAAGTTTTAAAATTGGTGTGAAGGAGGTACAGAATGTCTTTAAATTAAAAATTAGTGTACAGAAATACATCAGTAAGCTGTGTATATATACTGCATTTGAGAATAAAAATAGTATACAGCACAAAAAAATGCAATTTTTATTTTCTGCTTTTAAAAACCAGTAAAGATACACTGATAGTCATTTACTTCTCTAACTGAATATCTGTTTTCAAAAATTTAGTCTGGTTAAGATGCAGCAATACCAAGTCAAATTCTTGGAATTTTGGTTTACCATTTTGATTTAGAAATTGTCTAGAGCCTGTTAAGCACTGTTAAAGGATAGAGACTATAGGTTTGTAGAGTGGACATGTACCTCAGAAGACGTTAAAAAAGACCTCAGTATTGTCTTGGGGTGATTTTATGATTATGCTCTATTCCTGATCTTCTGTTTTATGACCAGAAATGGGCCCTGTAGATTTAAGTGGGGTCCAGAAGAGGGGCTGGAGCCAGGGGAACTGTGGCACATGCTTGGTCCCAGCTCTCACTCCCACGTGCTCAGCTTGCTGCACAGATCAGAGGCCGTATGTTGCTTAGCTCGCTTGCTTTTTGGTAGGTTAGGCAAGAAGTCTTTTCCCTGGACTGCAGCAGCAATTCTTAGGTAGCTTCTGTTGCTTTTTCTGGAAACTATTTTATTTGTTCTTTAGCCCGAGATCAGACAAACCCCGGGGAGATGGCCGACCACCCGCGTGGAGCCGCCAGAGTGACTCCACCCAGCCCTGGACCTGGAGAGAAGCCAAGTCAACGAAAGAAAGGACTCTACAATCGAGCAGCTCATCGGCAGCAAGGAGCAGACCAACATCAGAGTTTCACCAGGTTCCCATCCGTTCTTCTCTTCCCCAAGATGCTGTGTGGACTGTTCTTCCCTCCCCGGAGACATTTTGTCTCCCTCCGCCATTTTGTTTTTCCCTAGCACATGGCCAGTGAGGTTTTGGGGTTTTTTTCCCCAGACATTTTGGGTTTGTTTGCTCCACTGTGGGTGTGTGGGGACGTGAAGTTCTGACAATTCAAAATCTAACGGTTATTAATTTTCTCCTATGCTGTGCAGGCATCTTGCTTGTCAAATAAACAGGTGTATTCCACTTTCATCCACCAAATTTATTTTGTATCAGCAGGAATAGATTGCTAAAACCCTTTTCTTTAGAGGAATCGTTCATTCCAGAGCATTTTTTCCAAAACCTGTCTCTAAACTGAGGTAAATGTAAAAGTGAGTACATATCTGCTGCCAGTGTTAGGACTACATGCCATAGGAATACAATCCTGTTTCTTGATTACTGAATTATTATTTGCTGCTCCACCTCAATTTATCAGAGTTCCTGAAAAAGACTTGCAAAGCCATGATTCTTTCTTTCATTAAATGAGTATCACTTTACTACCATAACTTGGCAAGACTTGGGTTTAGCTACATTTCAAGGACCAAATTCAACAAAGGCAACACATGCCTACAGAACTTCCATTTTACATTCCTATCAAAAAAAAGCAATCTTCTGCATCATTGGTCTCCCAGCCTTGATGTTGTATTTAAATATTTTCTACCAACCAGAGATAGGACTCAACTACATTGTAACCATGACATGCTAGGTCTAATGAGCTATGAAATGCTAAGTCTTTACACAGTGCCAGATTATTTCTATACTTTCAAGTAACATCAGGAAGGATCTATGTTAAAACAATCACACCACCTACCTGAAAGACATCCTGTCCCCTGAACCCATTGCTTGGCCCATCACTAAAGAAAGTCTTATTTGATCACTTCCACAAAAACAAAAACGGACAGGACTTTTTCAAGGCCTGCTGTGGTATTTTTTTCCTCAATAAGATTTTCTTTTTAGAGAATCTGATCAGGGTGGCCAATTGTTATACAAATTAACACAGACTATGAATCAGTTGACTATCTCTATTTTCTGCTTCATTTGGGCAAACAGACCAAGTTAAGGCTTATTAAAATCATCTGTTGAATCCATTGAATCCACAAAAAATGAAGTATGTAATATTGCCCTATGACAGAAGCTACTAATTGAATTTTACAGTCCAAATGATTTCCAGTTGCTCTGTTTTGCAACAGCTTACTTCTAAGACTGTGTTATGTGGAATTAGTCAGATCTTTTTTTTTTACTTCTTATGTGTCAGTATGTGAAGTTTCTCATCACAGTCAGAATGTCGGGCAGCTCCTCATACCAGCACCATCAGTGTAAGGCAGAATGATCTGTTTCAAATGTTAGACTTTTGTCCCTTTTTTTTCCCCAGTGAAAAGAATTCCAACCACTGCCATAATGATGGCAGTACTGACTAAATTTGAATAATCTGAACTTTAAATGTAATCAAAAGCTAAACACACCATATACAACAATCTTTACACATATTTTGTACATAAAGACAAGGTGAAATGCATCAGAAAGAGAGATCAAGAGTAGCCATCACTGCTTATTTCTTGTGTGATAATTATTTAAACTGAATATTCTGAAGTCCAGGGGAATTAAAAAAAAAGGTGAAATTAAAGCACCAGCTTACAGACAGACCTCTGTACACCAAAATCTTTTCTCACAACTTTGTGAATGATTGTGTGGGAAAATGAACCAATTACAAGTGTATGATGGAATATAGTTTTACTACTTACAGTTCAATCTCCACTTTGCCTTTCATGCAACCCTGCTTCACAAAGAGACCAACCTACAAAATTAATTTAGAAGTTGTTATCGCAAAACAACAGTGTATTAAAATGTAATGTCTTACAAGAATACACATTTGTATAACAGAGCTGCTGTAACAGGGTATTTTACTGAAAACTTACAATTAAAAGCACAATAAAGCACTAACTAAAAATAAAGGAAGACAGTATTATCCTCCACCAGCAGCATTAGAACTTACTCCACAAGTTAACAATTTCTGATCAACTTCAGCCTCCAAAACTGAATGAATCTAATCTGCAGATCCACAGACAGGAGGAAGTTCTCAAGAATTTGGGGAGCAAAGGCAAGACAAGTGAAATATATCTGCCAAATAGCTGTACTAGAACTGCCAATTCTAATAGCATGAAAATAAATCACGAGAAGTAAAAAGAAATACCAACACACAGTACTGCCCTGCAGTCAATTCCCATATTCACATTTGCTCATGACTGAGCAGCTACAAGAGAATATGTACAATGCTTTGGGCACACAGCTTCATTGCTCCAGAGACCTACTCAAATTAATTGCATTGAGCGAGCATATCCAAGAAAGCAAGTGCAAAACTTTGCAAATTCCAAAATATGAACTTCCTACTATAGTGTCAATTAATATCTTGAGAGTAAGAAGTGAAAACAAAGTAGAGCAATCCAAATTCCATTCAAATAAAAGATCAATGCCTCCATGCTTTTAGTTGAATTCTCAAGACACATTAGGAGTATATTATTTCTACAGGTACAACATATTTGGGAATTTATTTTAGACGACCTTGTCTACTTCTCCTTTAGTTGGTACTTCTTACCAAATGTTTAGGCCATTGAGTGGCATTTTTCTACCCCACTGTGGATGCTTAGCCATCTTGCAATAAAACCTCTAGTCCACTCAGGCTGCAGTACAATTCAGGTGTTTCCATTTCAACATTTATCCAAGACAGCAAGCAGCTAACTAAGACAACCCCTCTTTGTCTCTGGACCAGGTTACTCTTCAATTCAGACACCTTACTTTTTATAAAAGTAAAGCCAATCAAGGAAGACAGTCCCCCCTCTGCTGGACAGCGCTCTGAATGAAATTCAGATTAAGCATGAAAATCACAAAAGCTCATAGTTACCTTATCAGCTCGCCCTAGGAAAGAAGGTTTTCCAGCCAGTCCCAGGCAGATGGCACAAACAATACTTGACTTGCCTGTGCCATTAGCACCGAGAACCACGTTAAGGTTGGGCCCTGGATATACTTCACAAGCATTGTATGTTCTGGAAAACACAGCAAGTTTTTGAATTTTAAAAGACTATATTACCTTAAAAAAAAAAAAAAAGAAAGAACTTGCTTAGAAATACTTCATGGTTTTATTAAACAGATAAAATTACCTCATCTGGGCTCAATCCTGAAATACTGTTTTGTAAGAAAATCTCAATAGTGAAAACTAACGTTTCAGTGAAATACCGTGAAATACATTCCTACCAGCCAGCATACTCATTAGAACTTTCTTTAAAATCAGTGACTAAAGCAGTTAATGGCAACATAACATTGTAAACCATGTACTTGTGGAAGAGAAGGTATCTGAACCCCTAAAGAGAACTTAAACTACTCTCTTTGAAGATCCAATTAACATCTAACATGTGACCCATGCACTACACTACGGAATGTTTTCAAGGCTGACATGGAGCCGTAAGAAAATGGCCTGACAGCTTCTACTGATAACCACAATACACCCAAATTGAATGGTATTCACATTACACAGCAGCTGGAAAAAACCCCTGCGAAGACCACAGACACTTCATCTTAATAGTTCTCAAGGCCTGTCCCTACTGCCCTATGAGCATCTTATGCTCTCTCCCCTGCTCCACTGCTTGGCCACCAACTACCTGAGAGACAAAGAGCACGCAGAGACTGCACAGACAACAGGAACCATTACCTCTGGGAAAGGCGGGCCGGCACCGAGGAACGCGCCTCCGGGGAAGCGACACTACGCTGACAACCCCTGGTAACCCACACCGCAGTGTCTCCGAGCTCCCCGCTCCGAGCAAGGCACCACTTTACAGGCAACACCGCTTCCCGCAATCCCTCCTCCAGAGCCCGCAACCCCCCGTAACCGCGGCGACCCCGCTCCGCAGCTTCGGCCCCTGTACGGCGAGGCGGAAGGGGCAGGCCGCGGCCGCTTAATGGAGGAGAAAACGCCTCCCGCTCACTCACAGGAAGTTCTCCATGAAGATCCTCACGATAGAACCCAGGACGAAGGGGCGGCGGGACTCGCCACCCCTTACACTCTTCCCGACAGCCTTCCCCTTTTCCCGCGCCGCCGCCATGTTCTGCCCCAGCCCGCGCGCCCCTTTCCTGACGGAGCGAGCCCGCGCCCCCTGAAGCTTTTCATTGGCGTGAAGCGCGCGGCGCCCGCTCTCATTGGCTAGCGGGGCACGGCGCGGGGCGGGGCGTTGCGGCCGTTGTCGCTGTGGCGGCCGCGGAGGCACCGCCCCGGATGGGCCTGGGTTGGGCTTGTCCTGAGCCCCGCGTTCCGCTGTCCGTGCGTTCCGTTCGCCGTAACGTTTCCCGCCTGCAGTTAGAACGTTGTGAGCGGCTGGAGAAGACTGAGAGGAAATCTCATTAGTGCATACAAGTGTCTCAAAGGCGGGTGCCAAGAGGATGGTGCTAGTCTATTTTCAGTGGTGCACAGTGACAAGGACCAATGGCCATAAACTAAAACTCAAGGGGTTTCACCTCACCATGAGAAAGAGTTTCTTTATATTGAGGTTGGCAGAGCACTGGAACAGGTTTACCCTGGAGGTCGTGGGGTCTCCCTTTCTGGACACATTTAAAACACACCTGGATACATTCCTGTGCCACCTGCTCTAGGTGAGCCTACCTTGGCAGGGCTGGTTGAAATACCAGAGCTTCCTTGCAACCCTAACAGTTCTGTGATTCTGTGATCCAGGTTAATGGTTTGGGTAAATAATATTCCAAGACTGCCTGTCAGACAACAGGAGCTAGCTTGCCAGCAGAATTCCCGGGAATAGGTTGTGTTTCTGCTAAGCTCAAGGGTGAGCTTAACTTCCAGGAGCCATGAATCAAGGCTGAGGCCTAAGCAGAATTCCTGGGTGGCCCAGACTGAGATGTGTGGCAGGAGAATGCACCACAACAGACACCCCACTTTTGTTTGAAGTGGGATGAGAGTCAGGTTGTCTCTTCATCAGAATGTGAGAGGTAGAACATTTGGACTCAGTGTGTCTGTCATGTTGCAGGAGAAGCGTGCTCTCTCCAGCCTTTGCCTTTACACTGCTGTCCCTTTGCAGCAGTGGGTATCCCAAGTGAGGGCAGTTGCACTGGCAAGCTGTGTTCAGATCCAGGTGGATATAATGCCAGTTCTTTTCAGTTCTTGGCTTGAGCTGTCTAAGTGAAGCTTCATTATTGTAAAGTTAAATTTATATTAGGTTTATTTTGGTGTGACACTATAGTCCGACAGAATACCATTTCCTTTATTTTATAAAGACAGAATAATAGTGATCTTTTATGTTGTTATTCTGGATTTCTGTTGGTGTAATTGAGATCTGAATTTGGCCTTCTTTTTGGAAATTTATACCAATAATGATAGAATGAAAACTAATGGGACAATACTTAAAGAATAAGAACAATATTAAACAAGAGGACAGTCTTAAACAAGAGGACAATAAAAAGGTTTTCCACTGACCTCAGGACAGGTTGAGTTTTACTCCAGCACAAAGCTACATTTACAGCAATCAAATACAAGCCCATTACTGCCTGGGGTGTTCCAGTTGCTTTTCAAGGTTTCTTTTTAATTTCCATTTTACAGATTGTGACACAACTGGGATCAAAGAAATAAGTAAGTTCTGTAGTAGCTTTTGAAGAAATTTTCAGGCATTAAGCAGGTTTGGTATGGCAAGTCACAGAAGAACTGTTCTTTGCCCTGCTGTGGTCCTGGTACTGCTACTGCAGCAGTGAAAACTAGAAAAAATAGTAAATAAAAATGGATCCAGGGCAGAAATTAATTACATGAAACGTTTCCTATTTGGACAGAGCTGATCAAATATTTTTTATCTCACCATAAAACCTAAGTTTGCCAGTGGAGAAATCTTAATGCACCTTCCTCAATTTTCAAATGTTTTTCAGCCATTCTTTCACTAGTCTGTGAATTTCCTATACTATAAACTGATATTCAGTAGACGCTGAAGTAAATGAAAGCCACCTTGCAAATTCTTCCTCTGTTCTTTAATTCCTGCAGCAAAGATGATTGGAAAGGTGATGTTCCCTACTTAAGGAAGCATTTAGGCACATTTTTTCTTTTCCCCTCTGCCGCCCCCTTTTTTTTTTTCCCTTTTTTTCTCTTCTTTTTTTTCCTTCCCCCTCCTGCCCCCCTGCCCCAGTCAGGACAGTGCCTCACACCTTATGGATGAATACTTCCCTCAGTGATACCAATAAAGTCATTGTAGCAGTGAGGTCCGTGGGAAACACTCAGTGGAGAACATATTAGGGTCCTTCACTTACATTTTTATTCTATCAGTCTAAACTGATTACTTTGATGGAGTGAAGCAGAGTTGCATAAATCTTTAGAGATAGGAATCTAATGGTTATACTTCAGGCTTCATTTTATTTACATTTGGAGAACCACCATGCCTGATTATTTTAACCACTTCACTTGTTTTCTGCTTAGATAATTTGAGCTGAATATTGATAGCATGGACTTCACAGAACAACTGTAAAACTGTATTGATTCATAGGAAGCAGTCCATTATTTCTGTTTGCTTTCATTTTTGAATAATAGCAAGAGTGATGTATTCATAAGCAGCTGATAAGGGAAACTGTAGGTAGCTAGAATGAGCAGATAAGGTATCATTTCCTTTTGGCTCTTCCTCAGTCTCTAGGAAACCATAAATGGCTTCAATCTGTGTGGTTAAATAAATACACGAGTATTGAATGTACTGCATTGAACAATCTCTTCAATTATTTCTGTCACCAAAATGAAAATTTATTAAAGATGCCAGGGCCTAGCTCATCCCAGGTGCTGTTGATCTTATAGGCTATTAGGAAAAGTATATGCTTAGTTCCGAATGGAGCAGAATATGGTGGCTGTAACGGTAATTTCTACCACTCAGTGTATGGCTTCTTGCAGCAGTTCAGATGGCTTTCTGCCAGCTTTCTTAAGTGATGTGACCCACACATTTCATTCTTTTCATGGTCAAAATAATGAATTCAGGTTACTTTATTAAGTTCAGTTCTTTCTCCTTACACTGATTAGCATAAAATCTAGAGCAGAGCAATAAGATGATACTCAAAGTTACATTTTATTAGAAAGTTATAGTAATTTCAAAAAAAACTCCCTTACACACAAATACATAAAATCTTAAAAAATAACAAAATGTGTGAATTCAGTTTCCTAATAATATCAATGCAAGCCATCTATGGTTGGGTAAAGTGTAAGTGCATTCTCTGTGAGTATACAAACTTATTTCATAAAAAACCAAACAACTAGACTTTCGTCTGAGAAAATATATGGCTTTAAAGTGTTTCATTTCATATAGTTCCACAGGCCAGCAGCGTATGCTGAATTATACTGGACACTAGAAGTGAGTTTGTTATTGACAAAGATGACAAATACAATTTTTATAGTAAAATAATACACTATCACAAAAAATTGCCAGCAGAGCATTAAGTTTCCCAGAGAGATTTGTCACTGTGAATAATTGCACTTAACCTGTAGAACGTTGCTAGTAGCTAACACTATTTTCTTTGTTATTTCAAAACATTTATAATTTTCTTAACAAAAATCTATTCTATCCCCAACACAAAACATTCACTGAATGCAGATTTAAGATAACACAATATTGGACTTCAATTGTGCAACTTGAATTTCCTCTTTTTACTTATATACCAGAAAGTTTAAAAAAATTAGAAATTAATGATCTGTGCAAAATGGGAAGCCTTTATGTAATAACTGACACCTCATGCAAAAGAGGAAATAATATTAAAAAATTATGGTCTAAGAAGCCCTGAGTCAATAATTCCATTGAAAAAGTGAGGAACATGAGTGCTCCGAGTTCTTCCTATGTATTGATGTGTATTCAAACCAGTCCAGTATTTACTTAAAATGTATTTTAAAATACGCAGTTTGTGCAGTTTCTCACATAAAATTCTTCTATGCACTTCATTCCTTTCAGCAGACTGTATTTAATACTCAATTTCATTTAAGCTGTCAGGGTAGCCTGATGAGAATTGAATTTCTTCCACTTCTGGAATACAAAGAAGGAAGAAATACTGTAATTATTTGTATTTTTGTCATACATAAGAATACTTACAGCAGAATGTAATTAACATGCTGGATTTAAATGGGACTATAATATGGTTTTTAAAAAGTGTTACAGCCACTTTACTAGTTGAGATTCTGAGGGTGAGATTCTGATTTCACGTCACATTAGAAAGTAAAAGTTCTGCACTAACCCAGCAGCCTATACTAAATTCAAACCAGCTAAATGGGGTCTCAAGAGAGGAAGTATCACCCACCTAAGTATAACAAGCCCTGTGAATTGCCCAGTGTATCTTACAAAGTACATTTAAACTTACCCAAACAGGGTCCTGCCTGGAACAGAATATCATCAATAGCAGTGTCACTTCTTATTGACACACCACGGATCGCCTCAAAAATAATCTGTAAAGGTAAGATACAGCTTTTAATGAATCCCACCGGTGGAAGGACTGCAAAAAAGAATACAACCCATGCAACCCATTCAAAGGACACCCTTTTCCTTCTCTCCTGTTCTCTCCTGTCCTCTCCTCTCCCTTTCCCTTTCCTTTTCCCTTTCCTTAGACAGACCTCTGGCTTTGCATCATCCCTTCTCCTTGGTGCCCCCCTTATAAAGACTGCCCTGCAAGAAACTGCCATTTTATCACAGCTCAGTGGCTCTGTCAAATCTAGGCAGGGTTACAGATAGCTGAAGGAAAAGAAACTGCACAAATGATGAAAAACCCCTACCACTACTGACAAGAAGTGATGGCATTTAGATTTAAGTATTTTAGAATAGTATTTAAACACTTCAAAATATCTTGAATTAATAACTATTTTCCTACTCGCAACCTATTCATATCTTTAATAAATCCCTCCCTAACTTCTTTTGTAAAAAATTATATTACTTCATATTTTTCAGGTGTCTATTCAATGCCATCTACCGTTTAACATTTTTGTTTATTTTTTTTTTAAACAATGCAAAACTTGGATTCTAGCATATAGTTCACTTGCATTCTAGCACATGGTTCACTTCAATATTCCAATTTGATGGCTTCTTGCTTGTTTTTCTTACCTGGTAGTTTGTATCACTTTCATATTCTATCAGTCCCCTTAGCCATGAGATGCTTTGTTCCCCTGTCCTCCTCCACAAAGGAATCTCTTCATCATCCCCTTCTTTTTTTAGATAAACACTTAATAATCCAGTCCCAGCTCCATACATATGATAGAAAAATGTCAGGCACTGTTTTCCAGATGTTCCTCTTAGTGATCTCGAAACCAGATACGCTCTCTGTCCATAGACCATGTTAGATGCCTCTATATACATGTAGTATCCTTAAAAAGATATGAGTAAATATTAGTAAAGTAAGATACATTATGTTGTTATGTTCATTATGCTCAACATGCTCATTATATAAAAAGCCCTTATGATGGAAAATATTTTGATAAAGATTTTTAAGTCAGACTGCGGCATTTGTAAACTGTAATATTTGTGATATTGTAATAATTGTGTACTGTAATAATGATGGGTTTGAATTCATAAAGCCAAGAGATTATCTAGTTTTTCTAACAAGTTTATAGTATGATTCAGTCTTTACAACTAAAGGCAAGTCATTTTATTATGCTGTAATATGAGCTGTAGGTTTTGATTTTTTACTTTTAAGGGACTTTTAAGCATAGTGAACTACAAAGTCTTTGCAATGGATTACATTAGGTTTGGTACAAACCACCTTGGGAATTTTCCAATACAGTGCATGGAATTATCTTTTCTTTATGGACTACAGCTGTAGATAATCTTTCTTTTCACCCTTTCTCTTGATTGCTGCTTATCACCAAACTACAACCTGGCTTAGAGGGGATGTCTTCACTATGGGTTTGTGCAGAAAGTAGAGCTCTTGGGTATCACAAGAGACTCTCAAGCATCCACTGGTTGTTATTGCTGCTCTCAGCATTGCTCCTGTCTCACTGATCCTTGGGAATTCCCTCTCCCTCTGAAGGCAATATCACTCCCAGGACTTGTTGTGACAGACAGGCAGATAACACCACAAAAAGGGAGCAATGGGACTGCATGAAGAGTTGCTGCATTATCTGAGCTTTATGTGTGCTGGCAGAGCATACATCTCAAAACACAGAACAGCTGCTTTGTGCAGCAGATGGGATGTGGGGATGCTCCTCAGTCTTCCGACACACCTCAGTTTTCTCTACCTGGTAATAACTGAATGATGAATTGAGGGGCATATGAATTTGCCTTCCACCAATTAATGGCTTGAAAGCCTTAAAAACTTGATTGTATCTGTTGAAATATGTAGCCACAGAAAAGAATACAAAGGAAGAATATACCGTAGCTGCTCTTAAACCAGGATTGCACTTTGTTAGAGATTGATTCATTGGAATTCATGGATTCATGGAAAACAGCTGCATCTACATCTGAGGGTAAACTTTAGGCAATGATTGGTGGTGATGCAGTTTTCTGTGTACTCATGCTAATGGGAGCCCCATCTGCCTAAATACTTGAAATTACACTAGTGAGCTTGTGGAGCAGATTTTTAAGACAAAGGGTTTGTGGGATCTCTTTTATTCTTCATGTTTTTTATTAAGTTTGCACCCAAAGGTGCTCATGGAGAAGAGATCCCAACCACTTGCACACCTTGCAGCAAGAGATGAACTAAGGAATGATCATTGTCCCAGACCAGGCTTAAAAGGCTTTCAGTTCTGAAGTCAAGCTATCAGCCTCAAATCTCAGACTAGTTAATGATCCACATAAGACTGAAAATAGGTCTAAAGTCAGTTTCAGGGAATATTCACATAAGCTGAGAGTCTGTAAGGAGCTTTTTCTGGAGAGTTATCCTCTTCTTCTATCTCCCAAGGAAAGGGCTACTTTAGGACATGGCAACCAAATTATCCACGTGGCTTGCAGATAATTCAAGTTAAATGTCACATTCTCAAAACCACTTATGAGTCCCTGCAGAATGTGCTTACTTCATTTGATTAATAACTTTTCTGAATAGAAGAGTAAAAACTTTGTCTGTCTTCTACGTAATCATTTAAAATATTTAATTACTATTTTTTATTAACTGACAATCTCTGTTCTGAAAGTTAGATGTGGAGCTTAACTCACCTACCCCAGTAGTGTGGTCTCCTTTCGGTCCAGTGTAAGAAGTGGGAGTTGGACCCCTCTTCCTGTGCCAGCTCCCACGACCTCTCTTCTTCTGGGTAAACACACATTCATCTTTTTCAAAAGTGCATTCTCCAGGACTGGGCAGCAATAAATCTGTAGGGAGAGGAAGGACATAGTTTAAAACTTCAAATACATTAGACGTATATGGTGAGATTACATAAGTAACAAACTGCATTTCCTCACCTGCAGACATCAATTATAGCTACCTAGCAATGCTTACAGTAGTCACAAGCTTATACAAGCAACCTTCAAACTGTCATACAAAATTTGATTTCATTTTCTTCACATCTTTGGGAAAATTTGTGCCCTAGTCTAGCTCAGTAACATGTACTAAGATTCTTTAAAACATCTCATACAACAGTTTATTACTCTTACTTCAAAATAATGGTTTGGACTAGATGATCTTATGAGGTCTTTTGGTTTTACTGATTGGACTCAATAATCTTGGAGGTCTTTTCTAACATTAGTAAATCTATGATTCTCTAACAGGCTCTGTTACAGAATTACCAGTGTAATTTTCTTCACTGTTGTGGAACCCCAAGCAGATTAATGAGTTCCAGCATGTATAACGTGCATAATAAATGAGCCTTGTCAAAGACTGGAGTTTCTGTGATCTGAAATCAAGTACCACATTTAGCTCTCCAATGTTCCCTTAGCACCAGATTCTACTGCAGCCCACCACAGATCACAAAGCTGCAATTACTAGAGTATTTTCATTATTTCAATTCTAATGGATCATACTAAAGGTGATGTAATTCAGGTGCGTGCCAGGAAGCTTCTGTCAGGCCTTCTGCTGTTGTCATTCAATTTGTCATTCAGAAGAAGATACTCTGAGCTGCCTCTACCTTTTGAAAAGGAGGAAGCACTGATACCTTGGGGCATTTTTTCAGACCAGTTCTGCACTTTTGGTTCCTTTTCCAATTACATAGAAATTACAAGAAGACAAAAGAGACAACTGTTGGAAATACTTCAGAAAAATAGCATCTTGTTTTGTATGTGATTTCTCTCTGTTTTGTAAGCCTGAATGCCTGAAATCCAATCAAAAGAGATCATTACAAAGCTATTAAGACCACCGCAAAGGCATGGCTTTATTCCAAAGAAGAACAGGATTGTAGATCATATCTGCCGTATGAGAATGTTTTCTAAATTGGGATACAATCATTGTATTGTCAAACCTAAAAAAGCCACAGAAGAGGGAGTTTGGTGAGCTCAGAGAGGTTAGTCTGTGCATCTATAGTACGTTGAACCTTGGCCAAGTACCCTCTAAGCCACGCTATCATTCCCCTTCCCAATGGGACAGGAAGAGAATAAGATGGAAAACAACCAGCAGGTGACATAAGGCAGTTTTATTACAGTGAAAGAAGAAAATAAGTGAAAGTATGCCCACACATAAGCTAAGAAAAAAAAAAATCAGTCTCTACTTCCCATCAGCACACAATGGTTGGACACCTCCTGGGAAGCAGAGCTTCAGCACACATAATAGTTCCTCCCCTGCCTCCTCTCTCTTAGCTTTATATATCTGAGCTGACATCACATGGTCTGGAATACCCCTTTGGTTGATTTGGGTCAGCTGGCCTGATTGTGCCTCCTCCCAGGATCTTGCCCACGCCCATCCCTTTGATAGGGGAAGGAATGTCAGAGGCACAGCGCTGCTCAGCAGTAGCCTAAACACTGCTCTGTTATTGACACCCTTCCAGCTACTAATGCAAAGCACAGCACTGGGAGCACTGCGAGCTTCACCTCAGTCAGACCCAATACAGCATGTCAGAGGGTAAAGTCTTGCTGAAAACCATTCAGTTCCTCACACTACATAGGGAGTCTTGGACTGCTCTTCTCTGCCTCCATTAAAGAACTGCAGCTCAGGTAGAGGACTTGATCTTGCACAACTGTACTTCTGGACTTAAAAAAAAAAATACGTTGCATATTGAAAATACTGCTTTTGGGTCCTTTGCTGGCTTCTTAAAAGCCATTTGAAAACTACTTTTCACTCAGTTGGACTGTTGATTTATTTTAAATTTTAATGCCCTTAAAAGACCATTCACCCATATACAGCTGCTCTGGAGTAAGTGAAATTTATTAGGAGTTAGTTGGTACCCCTGATCCTCACTGGATGTTTGCTACTTTGCAAAAATAGGATTTATGCAATACTTATTGGAGAAAAAGACAAGAAACCACAATGGGATGAAGGCAGCTGTAAGACAGACTTGGAAAATGAAGGTATATGATGAACTCTTACTCAAAAGGATAGCAGCTGTTGGATGACAAAAACACATGGTCTTACCAGCAGCCTGGCAGCTTCCCAGGCTCAATGATACATCATCCAGTGCCACAAGTCCACAGTCCCAGAAGCTTTTACACCAGCTGACAAAGACAACCTGTGATAGAGGAAGGACATTTCAGATACAAAACCTGGCACTGTTAAGAGTCTGAAATTTTAGAGTTTTTTTCCAAATGCACAAATAATTTTGAAATCTACAGAACAGGAATAATGAATTCACTTTGTCTTGGCACATACTGCCAGTTACTGAAATGTTAGTTCCAGTGGGGACTAGATTTATGTTTTCAATCAACAGAGAATATTTTGTCACTTTTATAGGCAAATTATGTATCTCTGTATGTAATTCCAATTTTACTAGAGTATTTTTTTGTCTATGAGAAAAAATGACTCACTGAGGTTGCTGAGGTTTTTTCTTGCCCAATACCCAACATGGACAGCTCAAACATCCTCAGCTATCTTATCCTGAAAACCAGGAGGTTTTATCCATGGAAAAGTAAATTTGAAAGAGTAAAGCAGAGCAATGGGCAAGAGAAATGGCCGTGGCAAAAAAGCAAAGAATAATAGAGATGAACTGAAACTACTGCACAAAACGGGATTATTTATAAATGACTCAATGCCGTGTTATCATAGAGCAGGAGACTGCTATGCATAATTCACAGTGTTCATCTGAGTTTGTGAATATTAATAAAAGTATCCAAGATCTTTGCTTTGAGTAAACATTAATTCTGCCATGGAAAATACAAGTCACTCATGAGATAACAAAATTAAATGTAAAGAAACGGTAAGACTCTCAGTTGCTTTCTGCCAAGGTTGACACAGATCTGTTTGAATTACAGAAGACAAATTAAGAATTATTTTGTGAAAATACTGCTGGCGGTTTTCGTGGCCTAACTAGTCCAAACCATCTGTCTGACCACTGGTGTTATGACCATAATTTGGGAGGAACTTTTCAAAAGAATTCCTTTGTGTTGAGGTCTGTGCTAGTGCCTGGGGATGGATTAGTGTCACTTCTAACCATTTAATATTCTGGAACAACTGTGAACACCTCAGTTACATATTTGAGGTTAAATGCTGACTGAAAAGTTTCATGTGGATACAAAAAGGCTTTTAAAAGTTGTTAGAGCAGTATTTAGTATGTTCTCTTCTAGTAGGTTTGATAACACCTTCAATATGGTAATTACATAAGATTTTGCTAGTTTGCTTTGCTATGTAGGATTTATTAACCCATCTGCTTATAGAACAGCCTGGGACTTAACTACACCAAAAACTTTGAAGCATGTATACATTATGCTGCCCAGGGTGGAGCAATTTTTCAAACTCTTTCATTCCATGCTATCAATCCTGATATTATTGATTATCTGTCTTGTAAAACTGCCACTGGTATGGACTTGAGGAGTGCCCTGCAGAGAATGCTCAGCACATAGTGGCCTAAACCCCATCCCTGTTTTTTTTTAATTCCCACTGTAGAACTGTATCTTAGCCTCAAAGTTTAACAGGACAAAGGTAGTTTCATACTTTGTTAGTTCATTGTCAGGACACAGGGGTAGTCTTCTAAAAATGGTAGCATCTCTTGCAATAAAGCGTAAAATAAGATACTGACATTGGGTGAATATCATTCACCAGAATATTAATAAATGCATTCTGGTGAACATTTGTAATAAACTAAAGCCATATTATAGTCCTAAATCCATGAATTTTCAGAAAACCACACATGTAAGGGTGAGGTCCTTATATGTGAAACAACATTTCCACACCATGGCATCATGTTTTAAGCAATGCTTTCCTATTGACATCATTGGGAGCAGGATTAAGTTCTTTATTCTTAGATTGCAGTAATTTTTTCCATACAAGGTATGTAATAACCCACTAGAGCCTCCAAAAAGCCCTCCATTTCAAATGCATCACAGCAATAACTGTGGTCTCTCAAAGGCCATTGAACCAGTAATCTTTGTACAACCTAAGGACTAATCTGATTCAGTGACACCTGTAAACTTGTTCATCTTTGCCATCTGTAGCTTAAGTTTCACTCATTTTCCACTAGATTTTTGTGGTGTTGAGTGACATGCTGCCATGAGCAGACTTTGTAATTTCACAGTGATGGGGTGGGGGAGCTTCTACTTGGGAATGTGGAGGTTTCAGTATTGGCTATAGCAAATGTACTGAAATTGTTATAATCCCCTCAACTTATTTTGTTGTTAAATTCTTGATTTGGTTTTAGGCAATGGACTAGAAGATTTTTATTCACAGGTCAAATTTATTCACTCTTCTTCTGTTTTAAGTATCCTTTTCTATCATAAAGGAAAATATTTAAGTATTTGAACTTCACCCACCAAAATAGTATTAACTTGGATTTACTCAAATACTTATTTTCACCCTGTGTCAGATCTCTGAATCTTTCCTACAGTCTCGACAAAACTAATCTCATGATGCTTTGCATTTGTTCTTGTTTTGAATTAAAATATTTGCTAGGTCAGTTTTTCCAAAACAAAATTTTATGACTTTATCTCTTGCCTTGGAGAAGAGAATAGGGGATTCTTTGTGCTCAGCTTTTTTCTTCATAAAGCATGGCAGATGAACAACATGCTAATTGTTTCAAGCTAGGTAACAGATATTCCTGGACTTGCATGTTATTTTGGAGGCTAAACCCAAAACATTATCCAGTGCAGGCACTCGTTGCCTGTGTTACTGAAAAATAAAACATATCTCCCATGTCTCTTCTTGTTCCAATAACTGGACACAACTAGGGCATCAGTTTCCTTCCAACCCATTGCCCCAGTTTATGGAAGCAGTTTTGTTTATTTTACAGTGCTTAATCAATGTTCCTGGCCTTCAGTCTCAAAGTATCAATAATCCTTTCTCAGCACTTATCCTGGATGGTATCAGGTATGTTCAATGCCAGATGAGAATGGCTGGTTGAGCAAGGTTCTTCCAAGACACCATGTTGAGTTGTGCTGCAGATTACCGGGTGAGATAGAAGGGAATTCTTGTCCTTAGTACTCTGCATTTCTGCAGGCAGAATGTGAGTTAAAACTCATATACATATAAAATTCATCTGCTTTTAGAGGAGACGAAATAGTAGGATATGCAGTAAGGTACTTCCAGTGTAAGGAAGGATTAATTGGGAAGCTTGTTAGAGGAGGTTTGGAGGGAGCTGGACTGAGAACAGGAGAACAGGAGAGAACGTTCCCCTGGATCCTTATATGTTCTGTGTATTTTCTTTCCTCCTTGTTTATCCCGGAAACTATACATCATGCTGAGTTAGAGAGCCAGATCAGCCAAACAGAAGAAAAACATGGAAATGGCCCAATCTGGTGACTCTAAAGCAAGCTATGCCTCTGCAGCAAGGTAATTTATCTTATTCCATCCTAATGAATATTCCTAGGTTTAAACGACACTGTAAATTCATGTAGATGCAAAACTCAGTCTGTCACTTAGACACATTTAAAGTTCAATTTCTTAAAGAAGAAGAGCAGTTATAGTGGAGTCTGAGGTGATCTTTTCTGAGAAGCTACTGTTCTAACTTCCTCACAGTGACACAAAACTCAGTATTATAAAATAAAAAAATAATTTGAACACCAGAAACGGAAGTGTGACATGACACGAAGAAGCAGTCCAGATGTTTTCACAGGACAGGGAGCCTGACTTTTCAGTCAGTTATTCAAATAAGCAGCCGTATAAGCATGTAAGGAAGGGACTGACCACCAGTACAGGGGATGGGGAAACCATTCTGACTGTTTCTGGGCTGTTCAATATAGATGTTATAAATGTAGACCAAATTACTCATAACTAGCTTAACTAAACTAGATTTTAAATGACTTGTATCTCTTTGGCTTAAACAGTCATAAACTCATTTATCAAGAACACAAGTAAGCTATAAGCCAAAATTAGAATATTTGCAAGCTTCTGTAATGTAAAATAAATTGATTTTAAATGGCATTTGCCAGGCAAGCTCAACTTCTTGTCATGTAAATACAACGAGTTTCTGTGGGAAAAATAATATAATATGAAATCTTCTACATAAATAATTGGATAAAACTGGTATTAAGCTTGTGACAGTTGAACAAATATTTTTGAAAATCTTTCCTCCCCAAGGGCAGAAATAAACAATGAAAGAGAAACATGAAGCTAACAGAATAACCTAGTGCCAACTTATATTTATCCTACATGTCTTCTTGCTGGATTGCACAGCCTAGTAGAGAACACAAATGCCTTGCACACAAATGTATACAGGACACTTATATCTTCATCCGTCCCCCACCACCCTCCTAGATTTTCACGAATCTACTGTAAGGGCTCTATCCTCATTCCAGTTAAACAGTTTCCATGGCTCTGCTCATAGTTTCCATGGCTCTGCTCATGAGAGGGAAAGGTTCTTGCCTTTAGACCGAGGAGTTTTATCAGATAAGGTAGTAATGTAGTATTGTAATACTGAGCACCCAGAACAAAAACTGAGCAAAGAAAGGAAAATGTCTGTTACGTATCACAGATATCACAAGGAGATAGGTAGTATTGTATGCAACATATTATCTTCCTTAGCTACTGTTAAGATGCAAGCCACTTAGGCACTGCATCCTAACCGGAGTAACTTTTTCAGTTTCCAGTATGCTGTTTCCATAACCATATATCAAACACCACAGGAACTGAGGTTAACACTTGGCAAGCACTATGCTACTGTTTCCAGATCCTACCATTCTTATTTTAGACAGGCATTTCTGGTGACTGTTCTTCAAGAAGTTTCTTATTTTAGAGGTAAGAGAAGGAAGGACAGAAGGACTGTTCAATAAAACTGCAGCTCATTCCAGCCTCTTTAGGGTTCATACCTTATTGTGGGAAGACTGATAAAGGTTTTGTGGCAACAGTACCAAAAAGCTCTTTTATTTGATACAAGTGTGGTTTTTTCAAAGAAGGAGGAGGAGGAGGTGAGGACAAGGATGACTGCCCTCCTCCAGCTGGCACCTGACTGGAAAACTGTGTTTTTCATGCTAGTGACTTGGTCACAGGGATCTAGAACTTCATCATTTATCCAAAATTAATTTAATCATTTACCTATGACTTGGGTGCACAAGCAGGAAATACAGATTTCTCAGCAGCGAAGAGAAATGCGACAGTGATTTAATATTGAGCATCACCACAGTGATGATGTGAGAAGAAGAGTCCAAAGATACTCAGTTCAAGTACTAGGAAGGCAGCAGGGTGATAACAGATGTTTAGAGAAAACATCTAAGGAAACAAAGAAACCTTTGTGTCCAAGAAACAAGCCAGCCCTAAAGCTCTTATGTTAAGTCCAACCCCAAAAAAGCTGAACTTGCTGAACTGGAGGTCACAACTGAACCACTGTGTTTACAGTCACTGCGAGGTCTATTTTCCATGATTTTGTGTAATCCTTTTTAAAATATATGTATACTACTGGCCTCCACAGCATCCTGCAACAAAGTTTCTTAGTGTTTAGTTGTTCTGAGAAAGTTCTCTCTTCTCTTTGTTTTAGAACATGTAAATATTCAAGTCCAACACTCAGACACTTCTTTTTCCTTTCTCACAATTGCAACTAAAATTAGTTATGGAGGATGAGTGAAAGCAAACAGATGAACTCAAGAAAAGAGAGTGAGGAAAAAAACATCAAAAAGGAAGAAAAGTATCCTTAACGAATGAAAACTCAAAACTGCAGTCACAGCTACTCTGATGAAAGTAGGATGAACTGTTATGCCAGTTATCTTTCTAAGGATTTGATTTTGGATTCTGTGGGAGGTGTTCATGCACGACATTATCAGGTAACATTGCAAAAACTCGCATGATGGATAAAGAACACAAGGTGTTTGCTTTTGAAAACCTGAGCTTCAGAATAGTAACCCTAATCTACCGTAAATGAGAAGCATTTATATAAGCAGACCCAACTGAACTCAAACCTTCATTTTAATCTAGGCATTTGGACTTCATTGTGAAGTTGCCTGAAAGAAATATTTTCCCACACACACACGCACAATATAAAAATGTATAAAAATGTAGATTCTTGCTTCACAGTTCATGTGAGCTTCTCAAGGATGCAAATGATGTGTGAAATTTTCTTTCAGTTAGCTATCACATTTTCCTGGCATGTATTGGCAGGGAAGATCAATTTCAGTACATTCAATTAAATGAAAATAATCTACTTATTTCAGATTTAGGTTTTCATGCTGCCCTTCCAGAGGCTTATACAATAAACCATGAAGGATTTAACTGATTTTTTAAAAATTAGAATTTTTTTTTTCATTTCTTCCTCTCACACTTATTCCCTGGGCACAGTATAAATCAATATACACTGTATGTATATAGGATCATAGGTACTCACACCAACTAGAAGAGACAATGATGCAAATACAAACTGAGAAATCAGGATTTTAAATCTCCTGCCTTCTCATTAGCAGTATCATCATATGTATTTGCAGTAGGTGCACACACACACACATATAGATATGTATGTATGTTTGTATAGACATTTATGACTTACTTAGCTGGATCATACCTGCCTAGTCTTTAAAACATTTCATTTTCAAAGTGTCAGATTACAGCCAGCTGGCCAGCTTCATATTTCCTGCTTACAGAGCTCAAGCCATCAGCTTGTGCCAGACTGCAGTTAGCTAATTCAAAAAGAACTTGCAAAAACCATCAAAGAAACCAAGAGATGAAAATCTGAATCTTTTTATTTTCCTGTTGCAAACAAATATGCTATTAAAATTAAAACATTATTAGATGGATTTTATATTGTTTTCAAAGCTTTGGAAGTAGTATACGTAGTAGAAGAAAGATGAAGGATATGGGTAATCAGTTATTTTAGAGCAATTATTTTCTGGCTGAAAAATCATTATGACCTTCAGGACACACAACTGCCTCACTGACTCGACTGGCTGTTAATGAACTGCCAGGAGACTGTTTACTATTTCCACAGGTGCTGACCAAATCCAAAAGTCACACCTGGTAACCAAGAAGCTGCTCAGCTGAACTTCTATGCATGCCTACAACTTCTTTCCATCCAAGTCTACACATGGTGCATCTCAAAAAACAATATAATAGGCACATCAGTCACCACATCTGTATTAGAGGAAGGGTGGCAGCCCTATCTTCTTTTGAGACCATCTCTCTCCACTGAAAGACTGTTTTTCACTTGTTTATAACATTGCCAAGACACAATGATTTCTGCTCAGATTTTCCATGCTAGGTCCTTGCTAAAGCCTTGTTTTGGAAGACTTAATCCAAAACAGTTCCATCATTTCCGAGAACAAGGCTAGGAAAAAGGGTTTATTTTGCCTCTATTAAAAAAACTTTTAAAAATCTGTGAAAAGCTAAAGCACTCCTAGGCTTTGGAGTAAGAGCAGAAAAGCGTCACAGTCTGGTCTTTATGGCAGAACTATACTTTCTATCAAGTCATTACTTTTTGAAAAACTAAAATTTGTAAGAACTGGGACAAGCAGGGCAAACAGAGTGGAACATGAACAGTATTATAGGGAAATTACAGGGAAAAGCATTGGACTGTCCAGAGTTGGGAGCAAGATGAGGATTGGGGTGGGGGGTAGAGGGGTCGTTTTTTGCCTATGGGACAAGTTAGATAAAATAAAGATGCCTCAGTGAGAGTGCAAGAGACACGAGGACAGGTTGCAGGCACCAGGAGAAGAGAGGTCAATGTTTCTCAGTACTGTCACCCTCCAGAGCTTGTCGTGTAATCGCTGATCTGCTGGTTCCCACTACACCTTTCTATCAGGCAAAACATGCTCTGATGCACCTCCACTGCTGCACTGAAATGAGTGTTGCTTGCCAGCTGTTTCACTAGCTACTAGGCAGACACATCTCCACAAATAACTAACCGGAGTGTTTATACAGTGCCACACAGTAATATTTTGTTTCCTTCTGTTGGCTTAGAAAGAAGAAACAAACAAAATAAAGCATGAGAAGACTTCTAGAAGTACTGAGGTTGAAGAGCTGGCCATGGGATTGCAAGGAAAAGCCAGAATTAAGTTCACTGTGCAACTTCATTCCAGCCTGCTCCTGAATATTACAAGCAGACAACCTGGAAACTACACCAGAGGTTTTCACCCTCTGCCTTAAGCAGACATGCTTAAAGTTTGGCAATGTTTGTCTGTTTTAGGCTATTTTCCCATCTGTAGACATATCTTGATATATATTTCCATATTAACCTGTTTCATAATTTCACCCATTTTCTTCTATTTGTCTAAGGATAACTCTATAAACAGAATCCTCTGTCAAATAAATAGTTATTTAGCTAAGGGGTGCCTGAATTATGGTATGCTGAACACATGCTTACTTCTGTAAAGCCCAGTAAATCTCACATTTTGTGATATTTGAAGAATGTCTCCTCAAAAGAAACATTTTGCAACTTGTTTCCATGGGAAAGAAGACTTCCTTTCACAAGGCATGAAACAGCCAGTGAAGGTTTTTGAGAATTGCCAGAGGCCAATAAACCTCCCCCTCCTACACATCTTCAGGCTCAGAAGTAGTGAGGCAAGCTTCTTCACAACTGTTTTAGATATACTGACTTCTAGGAAAACAAAAATTGTTCTTCATAAATTCATGTTGGAAAAGATTTTCCATGTAAATGTCTGATACTAAAAAATCTGCCACCTCCAAGGCTGTCAACTAGTTCTAACAGTCATGCTCAGATGTCATCACTACTCATACAGCTGATTATGCTACACAAACTACTAAACCTTTCCAGAAGCAATAAAGAAATAGCTAAACAGGAGATGACAAAAATAAATTACAAGCTTGCCATTTTAACTTTTCTGCAAATATCTTGGGATGATACTATGAGAAACCTCTAGCATGCACCTGTTGGGTAGTAGTATAATTATTTTTTATTCTTAAACAGTTGAAAGGGAATTATAAATTCTGTTAGGTCTTATGCATAAAGCACATAAAAACACCATTAAAACTTTAAGGTATCAGATATCTGACAGAAAACACTAGCCAACTAGGACTGACATTTTAAACATAAATTTGCTTCTCAACACAGTTAGGCAGCTGGGTTTTGGTGAACTTTTATGCTCACTAACTACTGTTCTTTCAAAAACTGATTTGTATTGGACAAAATGCTTAAGATGTTTGTCTTTAATTTAGAAATACTTAGAGTTGCAAGACAAGCTTCCATTCATATGTTTATCATATTATCACATCTGGTCAACATGTAATGATCCATCTGGTCCTCCTCAGATGACTCACAGATATGTTACAGAAATCAAGATAACTACAGAAGTAGCACTTACAGAAATCTGTGTGAAAGTCAGTCTTAGCAAAAAGAGTGGCGATGAGGAATTACAATGGCTAAGGACTTAGGAGGTGATGTCAAATACCAATGTGTTATTAACTTGCTGAGACAACATAATGACCTCTCCGATGAGACACTGCAAATTCTTCAAGTCCATTGCTGTCAATTACACTGAATTCTGGTTTCATATTGTAACCCAGCAGTTGAGTTTAGGGAAGCAGGATCAGCTCCCTGTTTTGACCAGAACTTAGCAGTACTTTTTGGATTAACTGAACTCTGTAATTGAGTATGACAATGATGTGACTCACATAGGAAACAAACAAACAAAAATGAGTGAATGTGGAGCATGCTGAGAAACCAAGACACAACTGCCTTTTGTCCGAGCTGCTCTGGTGACGTCTCCAGCAATACTGTGACTATAGTTGAGGACACCAGGGCAATAATACCCTGTCCTGATACAAAGACCCTATATCAGAGCTCCCATGGGAGCCAGGCTGTGAGGAAACATTCTACACACCACTCTGCTGCCTGGGGAATACTAATTCACTTTGCAGGTGCAGCTCACTTAGGATTAATCTCTGTATAACAAAGAACCCTGAGAAGAGAAGGCAAGGAAAATCTCTCAGAATTCGGCAATTTTGAAGGCTTGGCTCTTACCTTGCAAGGCATAGGTTTTTTGAAGGAGATTTCAGCTTGAGTCCAAACTCCCTTTGGAGACTCCAAGACAGACCAGATTTTCTCTTGAACGACATGATTCTCCTCAAAGAGATAAACTGCAAGAGTGCCACTCATCTTGAAAAAACCATATAAGGCATAATAAAAACGCAGACAAAACTGTAAGTTTCCTGGCAGCGTTGGGCCATACAGACGTCCAATGTACCCAGGCTGTGATGTAAACTTTGTGTTTGCCAACAAATAATAACCTGCAAGACAGCATAATTATTGTATTTAATATACTATTAGCAGAGCTGATTTGCTATTGAAGCAGCTTCTGTTATTGCATCAGACTTTGGTTATAAAAACAGTTCCAACTGGCAAGAAATAGATTATCACACTCTGACAGGAAATAACAATTTTTTTCTGAAAGCATCCTGTCTGCTTCTAGCTAAACTGGCACATGGCTATGTTACCAGAAATAAGCACTTATCAAATTTACCCTGAAAAATTCCCTGGCCTGCTGGTCTCACTGGAAAACTGGCTGTTTCAAGATTACCACTGTGAGACAGAAAAATGGAGGGTAGGGCACATGGTCTATTATTCTCTGCACCAAGTATAAAGAGGTGAGACTTTAGCACATGTGATTAATAATCATGAATACTCTACATTAAAAAAAAGTTTGGATTTCAGAACTTATTAATAGTCCTTTCACCATGTGATTTCACTACACAATATTTCTGTTTTCCTTTAAAAATGCCAACTATCCTAAGCCTGGAAGAGCTAAAAGGCCATTTTTCCTCTATAATAAAAACAATGCATTAAGCTATCATTACATTTACTTGCATATTTTTGTGGATTCATCCCTCCAGGAACTGCAGAGCAGTACAGTGAAGATACTCTGATTTACAGCCCTGCCTGTCTATTAAGTAGGTGACCTTTCCCCTTTATGAATGGGGAAGCACAGCCAGAGTTCCAGAGAGGACCAAGCTTTGAACACTGATTTTTAATGGGAGGGAGTTGCAGTGAGGCAAGCTAACCATTGTGCCAGTGATATTACTTAACAGAGTGACCAATTACACAACAGGTGGACCTTTATATAACCTTTTATATAGCATTTATATATAGTTTGACTCTTCTAGGAAAAAGCAGTTTTGATTTACCAAACCCAGTAGTGTGATCCCCTGCTCTATACACATTACGCTTCACTTTCACTCTGCTCCATCCTGGGCCATCTTTTTCATCTTGGTAAAAATTACACAGATCTTCCTCAAAATTGCAGCCTGCGCTGGCAGGATTGAAAGGAGCTCCTAAAGGAAAAATGCATATGTTCTGTTAGGTTGAAGTATTTGAAGCAGAAGGATACCAAAGCACACTTTGGTTCATCTTTCTTTTTTTTACAGAAGATAAGCATGTGCAAAGATGTTACATATACATAGTGCATAATCATGATGAAATCAAACTATCAAATTTCATTTACAAGTTGGTCTTGTAGTCTTATATTCTTGCTCAAGTCAGGAGAAAACCTGCTTCATAGCCCCTCTAAAGCACAAATTAGCTACAGATATTAAGGCAAGATTCTTCCTTCAAGACATAATTCACGAAGACATTCAGTCCATTTGTTTTCATCTGCTCCTTCATTCAAAAGATTAGGACAAAATGAGTGTGTATGTGTGCCTGTGTATGCATTGAACATCAACATTTAATATTTTTTTAAAGAGCACTTTTTAAAAGTCTTTTTGTAGTTATGTGTAATGTGTGCATATGCATGCTGTAAGTATATAAGTAAAATAGTTTTTAGTTCACATACCATCTCATGGCTGCTTTCCTCTGGAGCTTGCCTCACACAATGCTAATACTGCAGTAAAGAAATCTGAACCATTTATAGTAAAGCTGATTAAAAGCAAAGCTAAGACCCCCCCAGACCTTCTGATGACTCCCTCTTGACCTGCAATATGGAATTCATGGGTAAGGACTTGCTTTAGTCTGAAAAAAAGTCCCCCTGCTCTATGGGGGCTTGTAAGTAAAACATTTCTACTTCTTTAAAGGCTCACCAGTCTCTTATGCAAGGTGCTGGGGGAAGGAGGGGCACAACCCAAAGTTATCTTGCAAATTTTGGCTTTGTCAGGAGCCCAGACCCAGGACATTGTGTACATCACTCTACAGCAGCACAGATGACACTTCTTCATGAAGACTAAGAGAGACTTTCCAGTAGGGGCAGGGACACAGGCAATCAGCTTTAGGAGAAGAAACATTTTGGCTTTGGTGATGTCTGAGATCTTTCTAGCCTCAGATAGGCCAAATCTAAGCACTGCCTGTGTGTCCTACTCTTCCTGCAGTCATGGTTTCCCACTTCTGCTTTCCTAGTTAAAGAAATGACAGGTGGAGCATTACCATGTAGCATTAAACCCGTATTCTGATTCAGCCTTTGCTGAGCGAGCTTAGTACTCTACCACCTTTTCCTCCATTTGGCTAATATCAAGACTTTTGTTGAACAAAACTTTCAGGAAAAAATAAGGAAAAACCTTAGTGCTGTTACATATACTTTTATGGCTGAATACAAGGAGAATGAAGATCTCTTGCTTTTTAGCGTCTCTACTTAGAAGACGATAAGTCTGAAGGATCAAGCAGTATGCGTATTTCAATGAAGTGTAAAGCAAATTATTTACTTACATTTCTCAAACAAAAAAAACCCCAAAACAACCACAAAAGCAACCTTCAAAATCAAAGTTAGTAGGCAGAGCTTTAGAGGAACCTATCGTATTCAGAATAGACTCTGAACCATACAATTAGATCTGAACTTCAACCATTGGGGCATAAAGTGTTATAACATTTATCCCATCCCTCAACACATATAAATTGTCTGAAAATTAAAATGGAAAACACAGATAAGCACACATCTCCAACCCCTTGAAAACTGCAAACATAACTTGGATTTTTGTTGCAAAATAAAGCAAATACAAAAAAGGTATTGAAGAGATAATGAAACAATGGATTTACTCAGCCAGGAGATGTGCATTACTCATGTATCTGGAATCTACCTCCCTGCAGCAGTGATACTTCAGCAGTGGAGGCAGAGATAGCAGATACTCTGAGATAAAAAGAGGGAAAAACCAGCCTATTTTTCCTTGATCAATTCAAAGAATTAGCAAAAGTTCAAATTTATGACCAAGGGAATAGAGGGCATCAAGGGGAAACCACTAATGCACTTCTGACTAGTGTTTAGCGCCACAAGTAAAACCCCTCCGACCAGTACACAGCTGCTTAAGAGGCTGCATTCACAAATGACAAAGTCGTTTGTCCCAAGTGTCTCTACAGTAGAGATCACATGGATTAAGGTGGTGTCTGTTGTTGTGAAAACCAAACAAATACCCAGCAAACACACCAGTGTCTGAGATAAGTAATACCACCCTGGAAGTATGACAACAGAAAGGCAAGGCTCATGTTTTGACTCTGAAGAACAACTCAGGGCACATGGCATGAAGAATGCCTACACTGGCGTTAATGAAAAGCCCAGGACATTTTCTTCCTCATACCATCACACCTGGAAAAATCCACCCTCTCCTTCTGTGAGAGGCCTGCAAGCAGTAATTTCTCAAAACCCATAGTGATGCAAATACAGCATTCAGTCCAGCGCTCCAGCTGCAGAGCCCTGAGGCAAGGTCTTTGAAAGGAAGCATTAAGGACTTGTTTCTGAAAAAAAATTAATGGCATAGGGATTATCTGCTGTTTTGTCTTCTGAAGGAAGAGGAGCCAAATGGCGCTGGTCAGTTGAGAAGGTAACACCAAATAAATATTGCAAATACTGACAGACAGTTCTGAGGGGTAAAACAAAGGGGGAAAACAAGGGAGGTAAATAGCAGTAAGAGTTCATACCTGTCTGATTGCTGCAGTAAACTGGAGAGAAAGAAATGTCATCAAGGGCAACATAACCTCCCTTAGCGCTATTGAAAGCAACTTCAAATATTACCTGGAAATTATAATAAGTTGTTATTCATCTGCCATATACTCAGCAATAATTTTGGTACACATCCTTGAAAGACAGAACTGATTGGACATCCCACACAGACCCCAGCATAGCTCATAATAATGCTGCAAGTGTTGGAACAGATTAAATTATATCACTTATTAGGAATATAAATCAGAGCCTGACCTTGGCACTAGATCTTTGCTCACTCAAGGTCAAGGAAAACCCAAAGGGAACATAGCTCTTCTTCTGCTTTATGAAGCACCAGTTTTAAAGATGCAAGTAAGGCTTCTGCTATTGTATTATACAAAGCCACTATTCACAATCATCAGTCTATACTGACTAAAACTTTAGTTTTATCTAGGATCTGTGTGGATCAAGAGCTAAAAACCCCTTGTGTTCATTACTTTGTTATTAAAATATTAAATTTTACAGTTTTCCATAAACATCCTCAGACATTGAAACCCATGACTTGGCAATAGCTGTCAGGGAAGAATTCCTGTACAGAATTTATTTAAGAACAGAAAAGCCATTGTTATGTTTTGTTTACCACGAAGATCAAACAATGTTTGTACTTAGTCATTCCCAGGGGACATAATTTCCTCAAGTAAGTGGATGACAATCTATAACTCTTGAGGAAGTGTCTTGAAATTTCTCTTAAGTATCAAAGCTCTGAGATACAGGAAAACTTTAAGAGGCCTGAGTCACAAGCCAACCCCCAGGGACAAAACAGGAAATAAGGACCAATGCTTTCACAGGGAGATTCTCTTCAGTGAAAGCAATGCCTGCGATGTTTTGCCTAAGGATGGGAGGCAAACTAGGAGAGTTAGTGAAAGAAGCCTGACCAATCTCCTGACCAATCACCTAGCCACATGAAACAGAGGAAGATCTCTTGAAGCAACTGAAGAATTTATATGCAAGTTTTAATATTATTTCTATAAAATGGTCTCTAAAAGAGTTACTGTGTTGTATTACATAAAAATTCCTTGAGCAGATTAAAGGCCTGTCTAGGCCAGTGTCTTTTTTCCAGCAGAGAAAACCTACAGAAAGAACTGAAGACAATGATAGGCTTTCAGATCTTCTTCTCTTGCATTATGGTTCTGATGGATTCTTTCTTTCCCAATAGTTTTTCTAATCAATTTTTTAACTGATGTTAATAATGATATCTACCGTACGTTGTGGAAGTGAGTCCTATAGTTGTGTCATAAATGAAAAAACCCTCTGTTTATTTTATTTTTAAAACAGTTAGATGGTAACTAAGAATTTGGAACAGCAATGTAAATTTTGAGAAAAAGGGAATCTTTTCTGTGTCCTTCCTGACTCTTAAGAACCTCTACCATATTCTACTTCAATCTTATTTTCATAAGGGCTGAAACCTATCATTTCATTAATGTAACTTCTCCATACTTTTAGTGATCTGCATCTCCCTCTTGGATTATATTTTTAAAATCTTTTTAAATTGTTTTTTTTAATATTTTTAACTGAGAGTGCTGAAGTTGCATACCCTGCTGAACACAAGGGTACCCTGTGCATTCACCCAGTGGTACAACATCCTGTGTTTTGCTGTTTTTTTCCAGTATAGCTTCCAACATTCTGTATGGATTTTTGAATGCCACCAAGAAATGAGAAGATATTTTCACAAAACTAACCACAGTATTGCCAAGCTCTAAGTGTTCGTTAATTAATTTCCATTGGTAGTGCTAGGACTTATTTTCTCCTTTTAGTTTGTGTTTATTGAATCAGTAATTCACTTACTATTCAGTATTATGAAGCCTTATCAGAGCTACCCTCCTTTCCCTTGAAGTCTGATGATTTAAATGGATGATAACTGACTTTATAAAAGGGCAATGTAATATCTCATGAAAATTAGCTTTACCCTTAATAATTTCTGGAGATCTGCAGGCTTATGGTGAATTAGTAAATAACTTAGATAGAATTAAAACAAGAAGAATTTATTTGTAATCCTAGTATTAGAAGCATATATATCTAGAGAGAGAGAGAGAGAGAACGAGAGAGAGAGAGAGAGAGAGAGAGTATATGTGTGTGCATATATGTAAAAAAATACATATGTAGGTGTAAAATATACATGTAAGTATATATGTATATACATAATACACATACACTGTTCATTTCAATCTTCTCAGTTTTGGGTGTTTTTTTAGTAAACACTCAGGGAAAAACATTCAATTTTTTTCTGATACTCTCAAAAGTAATTTTAACAACCATCAAGAGCTGTCTTTCACATCTAAGGACTATTGTACTGTTAGAACCCAAGTTTGGACTTTCTCTCATGAACTGCAGGATCTTAGTAAGGTGGAGAATAGACCTCAAATATTGTCTTAAACTTTTCTTCTGCAGTGAGAAACAAGCATTATTTTATGATACTCAGCATCCTCAAAAATGGATCATGGAGTCACAGAAACAGGGAACAGAGAGAACACTGATATTCAGTCGCAACTGAAAAACCTCACATTATTCAGACTCTGCTACAACCTCCCAAGGTACTCTGAGCAAGCACTTCACCACCTGGCTTCAAAATCAAGCATGAGTGTGAAAAGTGATCCTTCCTTGACCCTTATGGAAAGGACGAAGGAAACCACAGATCACCACCATCTTTCAGATACTGGATGGTCCCTGTCATGTTCCCAGATTAGCCTGAGCTGGCACTGTCTGAGGCAACCTGGAAGTCCCAGATGGACTGTACAGGAAGTCTTGCTTTACCTCCATGGGATACGGCGCATTGAAGTCAACTTCTGCTAGTGCCCAGTCTGCATTCAGTGCACTGTCTGTTTTCCAGATCTCTTCATAAAAGCCACTCATGTCTCTTAAGTAAACAATAAAAACAATGCTGCTTTCCTGCTTAAGTTGATAATAAAAAGATAAGCAGCCAGATATTGGGGCCGTGGTCCTTGGTGAGATTAGCTGGGCCACTTCCTGGAAATGTTTGACGTAAACAGAGTCCACATACATGTAGTGACCTATGAGCAGAAAAAAAAACTTGGTATAAGGACACTCTTTAAAGAACACCACCTACAAAAGGTATCAGGAGATGAACAGGGACTAGACATATATATCTATGACCTGGCCAACAATGGTTGCTTCCTAGGAAATTTTAGTAATTCTAAAAGTTTTTTTTTCCTCTTCTTTCCTCCTATATGCAACTCAAAAATATTTGGCTGAGACTCCACTGGCAAAATAGTCAGTCTTAGCTCTTTCTTTTCTTAAGTCTTTATTATTATTATTATTATTATAAACAATGTATTTATTTGTATTTGAAAAGTAATATACTCTAAATGTTGGAAGCCATTCAAAAATGGAAAAGTGTGCAAGAATTGTGTAAATTCCCTGCTTCCCAACAGCTCAGTGTAGTATTTAGTCATTTTCAAGTGCAACTTTTACTGAAGCAACCCAAATAAATGAACCTATAGGTTATAAGCCATGTGTTTTCTCATGTTTTACATATCAGTTCATTTAATATATCAAATTATTGTCAAATAGCTTTTAATCTGTACATTTCTGGTCAGTCTATCTAGGATTTGCTTTATAAATGTTTTATTTTTACTGCATAGACTGAAGTTTTTTAGTAGAATCTTTAAAGAAGACTCCTGGGAGATATTCATAAACAGAAAAATGCATTACATAAGAGGAGAGTACCTTACTGTCATGAATATGAGCCAATACGAACTGCAGGATTTTCAAAGGGTACAGCTTCTAATACTTTGATTTTGGGAATGCTATCTCAATTTAAACAGGACACATCCATGTTCACGAACATGCTGTGCATCTGTAGTTTTTCTTCTTCTACACCCCCAGAAACACAGCAACCAACAGTATATAATGAAGCAAAGAATGGTTTTTCACAAGCAGAAAGCTTGGAGGAGATTGAAACGCCAGACTGGTGGGGTACTTCAGCTTGAACACTGCAAACTGTGTCGTTTGGTTTGAATGGGCACATCACATTAATTAGCGCACAGCAGTCTCAGACCTTTAGATGTCACTTCTCACTTCATTCGAGCGGAAGGAGGGGACAGGATTGCTTGGCTGTGGGTCTCATCCACCTTGCCCACCACCAGGGGACTGGTGACTTCAGCAGCACTTGCCTTAGAAATTCTTGGCTTCACTTTTGTTATGCAGTTTTAGCCCATTTCATAGCTTAGCTAGTTCTCCGTGGATGATGCACCTTCACAGACCAATTCTTGCAAAAAGAAGGCTCTTTCGTGACTTTAGGCTTCTTGATGTCTTCTCAGTAAATGGTCAGCAGTGAGGGCTTAGTGCCAGATAGAAATGCTACAGCTACAAGGAAACAGATCTCTCTCGTTTGGGAGCATTTCTAGTCACAGTACTTATTTAATAGGTTGATCCACTGTCTCCTGTTGAAGTTGTGGTGAGTTAAACTTCCACCAAAATTTTACCAGCATTTCGGTGCCAGGGGGTGACGCAGTGATGGAGTGACACTCAGTACTCAACTCACACAATTGTGAAATAAATAAAAAGGCACAGCGGCATGAGTTAAGGAAAGAGGATCAGCCCTGCTCTTCATGATGTGATTCCTTGCACTGCCACAAGCACCATGCTGCCCAAGACACACAGTGTGCTGCAGCAGATCTCCTGACCATCACCTGCTGTGGTACTTTGTGCGAAGGTGAAGTTATCCTCCAACCCTTCTTCATGGCTGTGTAATAAACTCTTCCCTCAGCAAGGTGTCCAGGACAAGCATTTCATACAAGGCAAGTGCTGAAATGCCAATAATTCTTTCCAGCATTACGCTTCTGAGGGGCTGTATTAACAGCACCACATTTGACTGAAAGAAGCAAAACTTTTAAACTACAATTTAACACAAGATTCTCCAATAAGTTTTAATACCTTAGCTTTCCTACTCAATTTTATCAGTAGCTGCTGAAAACTCCTACCAGATGTACAGAGCAATGGTACAAGGATCTGGAACTTGTTGTGGCCTACACTTTTAGAATACATATAAAGTTGAATTTTCCACCTCTCCTATCCAAAATTTTACCCTTACCTCTGAGTACTTTTGAATCCTAGCAAAATGTGTAACAACTTTATTATAAAGATTACAGGCAATTTTGTGTGAACTTCTGCAAAATCCCCCAACCTCTTTTTAATGTCAGTTTTCCCCCATAAATCACTCTTACCATCCCTACCTCAACCCCACAAAGGAAAGAACTCACACAATAATAACAACTTGCTGTATGAGAGTCATACATGAATCAGAGACTCAGATTTTTCCACTGTATTTCTGCTCTACATTTGTTGCTTACCCAGTGCACTGTTAAGTGTGTGGTCTTTGGGCAGGACAGACTGAGAATTCCGAATGTTCCCTCCACCAACAAACCAGTTGACATTAGGATTCCAGCGGTTCACATAGCCACAAAGATGATTTTCTTCAAAGTCACATTCTGCAATTGCAGACACCACCAGCTGAGTGCACACATTTTCATTACAGAAATAGGAAGAACAAATAGCTAAGCACTGGCCTCGCTTCACATATGGCAGTGCAGATAACACCTGTATTTATAAAGCTGGACACATGATTTAAGAGCTTATAATAAATAGAAGCAAAGCTATACACAATTTTTGGCAAAATTTTTGGCAAAATTTTCATTTCCATCCTCCTTGGACCAATCTGTCTTTTCATCATTTGCCAGTATAGGACTGCTGTAATTTAGAACCAAATAAAGCAGATTTTAAATTAAATAGTCAAAGCAGAACTTTCACTTGTAAATCAGGGATGGCCAGAAGCAAAACAGGATTAGTATTTCATAACAGTAATGCAACCGCTTTGTTTCCTTCACAGAGCCAAAGAATTGTGACAACTTGGTTGAACTCCGCCAGAGCTCTCCAGAAATGGGAAGATTTCCCAGCCTCCCAGACATTGGAATTTTTGAACTTCACTAGCAGATTTTAGCAAATGTCATGAGGAAATAGCAGTCAGTGTAAATATATATCAGCAGAGTTTTGACTCTGCAGCCTCATGATGCCACTGTAAGGAAGCCATGAGCAGGCAGAGAGCAGAAATAATGTTGCAGCTGTTATGTCTAGTATTTGAAGCAGTGCAAAGTTTTTCTTAAAATAAAACACTTGTTCCTGCTTGAACAATAAATATCTTTGGAATTAATTATTGAATATAATATGTCTATATATATTACAGAGATAGGTGAAAAAAACCCACTGACTAGTGTGTGCAATCTTAGCATAAAAATTATCCGTATTAAATATGCCAGCGTACTTTTCAATTAGGAAAAAGCCATTGCCTTTTTTTTTAACCCAAAACCTTCCATCCAGTTTTAAAACTGCCAACAAGGCATTTTTTTCTATGCAGAGAATATGAGAGTTAAGCAGAAAGTACTTACCGATACAATATCCAGAAGTTATTTTGATTTCAAAAACTGCTATACTGGTGGATTTATCTTGTCCCATTTCACCTTCCAGTACAAGCTGGACAATATAAACCAAACTGTCAATTTTAGAGTTTCATTAGTACCTTGAATATTTAAACAGGATAAACAGGAGAACAAATTAAATGTATCTTGGGGAACCATCATCCTTACAGTCAGATGTGCTTTTGCTGAAAGAGTTTGGCAGAATATATTAAAGTTGGAGCCAGTGCTCTTTCTCAAGCACAGAAGACACACTGAAGGACTATGAGACAAAGCAAAAAATTCCCACACTTCATTTAAGGGTATGGAATCCCATATTCCTCAGCTGTGGTTATACAAGATGTTATTGTGAGTGATGCAAGATGATGGTTTCTGGGTAGAAATACTCTTTTATGAGCATTTGACTTCTTCCAGAAAAGCAGAGGGCAGGAATAAGTGAGTGCAGCTGCAGAACCAAGGCCTGGGAGTTCCCATATCTGCCACGTGGCACCAGCAGCTCCGCAGGGATACCAGGAGGTGAGGCATCCTCATTGCAGGGCTCAGTGGCCATGTGTCCCCCTGAGCTGCTCCATGGAGCTGCTGGTCAGAGCACTGCCTCGTGCCAGCTCTGCTCCTGGGTGCTAGGGACAGGGGGCTCAGCTGGCTCGTGCTGCCAGCCTTAGAAATGAAAGCCAAGAATAGGGTTCAAAATAAGTTTGCACATATTAAAAAAGCTGTTTGTACACCCCAACATATGCACCAGAAAGCCTGTGGCATCTTCTAAAATTGGGCTTACCTTATACTTCTTTGTGCTGTTCATTAAATCTAAGCTAGCTATGAGCCAGCTATCTGATGGCTCCTTGGCTGACCACAGCAAACGATCAAAACTTTCTCCTTCCTGCCTCAGGTACAGGTTGAGCCTGGCGGGATCAGCTGAGGTGTCCGAAGTTGTTGCTATCTGGTAAATCAGTCTGACACAGCTCCATTCCTCGGAGTACAGATCAGGGCTGGACAGCACTGCTTTCTCACCCTCATAAGATGTATCCACAGAAATGTAATGTCCTGGCAACAGATATTCATCAGAACAATAAATGTCAGAGGCTTTGCTTTTGTATCCCTGGAAAAAATGCTTATTTAGGAAGGAATGGTAACTCTGGGACTAGGTAAGGAGGTTAAGACCGCCACTCATCTGGTAAATCATTTAACTTTTTGGATATTCCATTGTACTTACACAAACATGACATCATGTATCTCCCACTGGTTTTAATCTCAATTTTCAAATTACTGGAAATTTTAAGACAAGATGTTTTATCAGTGTAAAGCAGATTATGAAATACTACCCTCTGGAACTGATAGCTGTAGATAGACAGTTTGATTGAGAAGATAATTTGCCCACACAGAAATATTTTGCAGGAATATTTAGTTGTTTTGTACTTTTCCTTTTCATTTAGATTTAAAAACAATACCTAAAATGAGACATTGCAGCTAAAAACTTCCGAAGTACTTCTGGTTTCAAAGAATAAAACTAGAAAGACACTCTTAAGTAATAAAACTGACATGTACAAGTCTGCTGATTCAAAAAGTTGCTAAATATAAAGCAACATTTAAACATACCAGCAGACCCAGATTATTTTAAAATTACTCTCTGAAGCACAGCCTAAAACAGCATTCTGTATAAAAATGGAAGGGTGCAATGGCAAGCTAAAAGTGCACAAGAAAGCAAAAACATGCAAAAGAAACAACATGTAGAGAAATGAGGCAACAGTAAATATATTACAGTGAAAAATAAGGATGGTTCTGGAAGCTCTACTAAGATACCAAAACCAAGATAGAGGAGTAGAATGGAATACAGGAGTCACAGAAACCTGAAATGCAATGCCAGAAACAAGTGATACAAAAAAGGAAAATTTGGAAATAAATATAAATTTCAAAAAATCCAAAACACTACAAAACAAAATAAGTAGACAAACTAGGACAGCCATGTCTGAAACATTATCCCACAGACAATGAGGAAAACGATCCTTCTAACCTAGTATCAATGTATGTTAGACAAATGTCATTTCTTATACCAATTCTCATCATCCAGTATGAGTCATAAGTGCTGTGAGGGCCTGTGTCAAGTTAGCCCTTTACCTGGCAGCACATCACACTAACCCTTTTCAGAACCCTAGAGCATTATTCTTCTTTGACTTCATCTCACTTAACCACAGAGCTTGTCAGTTGCCATACATATGTAAATATATGCATAACTCAGAAACTTCAGCAGCCACACTGATATTAAATACATTGCTTACTTTTGAGGCACACCCTCCTCTCCCAAAGCCTGCCTGAACCCTCCCACTCTACCAAGATACCCTGGGATTGCTCCCCAAAAGCTCCCTGGTTGCCTTTTTAGAAGTATTCTCTCCAATGGAAAAAAATCATCTGCATGGATGGTCACCACCCCCTCAAGGCAAAGAGCAGGTATAGATCTTTATGAGATTCCCAAAATCCTCTCCCATAGACCCCAGGAAGATGCCAGGAGCAGACAGTCACTCTGACAACACCTGATTCTTTGGAAAGTGTGTGTTACAGCATCCCCCTGCATCTGTTCCCTCTCTCACCTGCAGACACAGTGCACAGCAACCCATTTGTACCGTACATTTTGTTTAACTGATGTAAGATAAATGATTGTTAGGAGATAGCTGCAGCCCTAAGCGGTGTAAGGGGCTGTGTGCAAATACAGAAAAGCTGCATTTTCTTTCCCTTTTTAGGGAATGGAATTTTTTTTGCCTCTTATCATGATTTCTCTTTATATCTACTGTCTGGTTTTAATCTACTGGGGAAAGATACAAAAGCACTGGTTAAGTACAAGTAACTTGTTACTGCAGCAGTATTTGAAAGAAAAATAAACACAGGAATAAATATTTAAAAATAGGCACCTAATGCGCATGCCAAATACTTAATCTGCCACTAATAAAATGGGAGTCCATAGCATCCACTTGCATACAGATACCCAGTTAGTTCACACAAGTTAGCATTTATTTGCTGGCATATGCCTGCCCAAGGTATGCACATTTTTTTCACAGGAAGGTAGAGGGAAATCACCAAGGCTCCATCAGAAGTCAAATGCTTGCACATTTGGTTTTAATTGATGTAAGTGACAATATCCAATTCAGATGAAGAATCTATGTTTTTAGGCTAGTCTTAATTTGGATCATTTTATCTACAAAGAAACCTACAATTCAGAATCCATGCCTGGCAATTTCAGTTTAGATGTCAACCCTGTTTTTGTCTGCACTTCAAGAGAAACCCCATAGAAAACAGATCCTTCTAATAATAGTAATCTTCTTTCCTTTTTCCCTTTTTTTTTTGCAAAATTAAATTAACATTGACATAGGAAAATACGTTTACATGAAGACCTCAAATTACCAGCTAGAGGCTTAAATGGCTACCTAGTTTTAAAACTTAATTGTAAGTAGAGTAAGGTTCTTCTACAAAAATAGTGGTTTAAAAGAAGACCTCTTACAATTTCCAGTCGGGATGATTATGTCACTCTAAATTTGACTCTGCTTTCTGTGTGTTGTACACTTGCTCCCAGTTTGCCTAATTGACCACAGGTGTGAGAGCAAAGATCATGAACTCCCTTTTTAATTGGGGGTGGGGTTGCTTTATTTTTCTAAGAAGATTAATTTTACATATTCATTAACCCTCCAGAAACAGAGTGCTCTCATTCCCAACCTAATAATTTTAGCTTCTTTTGAAAGTTTAAATGTGTAATTGGCTCCATGGAAAGAAATGTGAGCACTGATAGAGAGCTTTATGTGTAAGTTTAAATGCTTTGCTTATCAGGATCAGGGAGCATGGCACTTGGCAGTACCAAGTACAGAAAATGCCAACATTAAACTTCTTCCAAATGAATGCCGGCATTGACTAAATGGCCTTTACCCTAAACTGTACTTCAGTAATAGCAAAGACGTGCCATTGATGCAGAAAGGAAGGTCTCACAATGCAGACCTCAAGGACTGACACAGAGCAATTGTGAGAGCAAAGCAAGGCGAAGCTCTCACAATTGGAGTAAAGAAGCAGGCAACTTTCCACTCTTGTTTGTGGGAGTAATAGAAGATTATTTTCCAGTCTGTGGAGAATTTAATGAATGCACAGTGGTGTTGCCTCTCAAAAATGCAACATGCAGCTTCACTGTGCAGCATGCCACAATCCTCCTGCATATGCCTGTGACAGTTAATTTATAGCAGTCATCCAGCAGTTATCAAGAGGGCTACTCTTCAAAATCACAGGAAGGCAGAAGAGAGTAGTCACAAAATGCTAGGAAAAGCCTGATGACACAGAAACACAAGCATGTAATTTCCAGCACTTACTTTCTCAGGGATAGATCCAGCCCTCAGTGGTGTAAGGGGCTGTGCAAATACAGGAAAGCTGAACTTTCTTTTTCATTTTCTGACGGACAAGACTTTTTGAATATCAAGGAGATTGGCTTGGCAACTACATCAGTCAATTTCTTCAGGACTCAGGGAGGCATCTCATCAGGTCCCATAGATTTATGTATGTTCAGGTTCCTGAAGTGGTCACAAACCTGATTCTCTCTGAGGTACCTGGATCCCCCAGGCACATTTTACAGTCCGTCCACTCGAGAGGTGTGGGAAGAGAGGTTGCCAGTGAGGGTTGAGGCAAAAAACTTTTAAGCACCTCAGGTTTCTCCTCATCCTAGGTACCAGTTTGCCAGCCTTGCTTATCAAGGGGATAAATGCTTTCTTTGACCTTCCTTTTCTGACCGACACCCCTGTAGAAGCTCTTCGTGTTGCTCTTTGCGAACTTTGTGAAGTTCAGCTCCAGCTTTGCCTTTGCTTTCCTTACCCTATTCCTACACAACTGGACTGTGACCCTATAATCTTCCCTGGTTGCCTGTCCTTACTTCCACTGACTGTGGATTTCTTTCTTGCCCTTTAGTTTGACCAGCAGGTCCTGACTAAACCAAGCCAGTCTCTTGTTCTCCTTGCCTGACCTTTTCCTCCTGGGGATCACAAGTTCTTGTGCTCTACAGGAAGTGTCCTTAGAGATCTGCCGGACTAGTTTTGCTCCCTTGTTCCTCAGAGCAGTTTCCCAAGAAGTCCTATTGACTACATCCTTGATGACTTGGAATTTTGTTTTCCTGAAATTCATGATTCTGATTTTACTCTTTGCCTGACCCATATCCTTCAGGACTGCAAACTCCACCAGGGCATGATCACTGCTGCCCAGGCTGCCTCCGATCTTGATGGCCCCAATTAACTTGTGTTAGTGACCAACAGGTCCAGTGTCACATCCCCTCTGGCAGAGCTGTCTATTACCTGGCTTAAGAAGTTATCTCCATGCACTACAGCAGTCTCCTGGACTGCCCACAGCTTGCCATGTTACTTGCCCAGCAGGTGTCAGGGTGGTTGAAGGCCTTTAGGAGGGCAAGAGCCTGTGAGCACCATGCCTCCTGCAGCTGGGGCAAGAAGGCCTTGTCAACTTGGTTGAGCGGCCTGTAGTATGTGCCAGCCATGGGCTTCTCTTTGTTGTCACAGTGTCCAATCCTTACACACAGGCTTTCAACCCGCCCATGCCTGTTCTTCAGAGACAGCACTTCACTCTCAATCCACCTCCTGATACTGAAGACAACGCCTCCACCCTTACTTTCCTTGAACAGCCCGTAGCCATCCATGGTTGCAATCCAGTCATAGGATTTGTCCCACCAAGTCTCAGTAATGGCAACAAGTTCATAACTTCACAGTAGCACAGTGGCTTCCAACTCCTCCTGTTTGTTGCCCACACTGTGTACAATGGTGTAGAGGCACCTCAGCTGAGCTGTCAGCTCATGTTGCCTTCTTGGACGAACACCCCTTAATTTCATTGAGATATTTCACTCGTGTTTCTTGGCTTCTGCTACCTCAGGAGCCCCTGGCTTGTCTCCATAAGATGTTGAATGTGCTCCAGTGCGGCCAGCACATCTTAGGTCCACTGGCTGAGGGCCCTCACCTGCACCCTGTCCCTCTAACCTTGGTATGTCATCCCACAGCTTGTAAAGGGCAAACCTGACATTGTCCCCTTCCCTGGCACGTGTAGTTTAAAGCTCTATCAATGAGCCCTGCTAGCTCCCGAGCAAAGACAAGCTTCTGCACAGATGACAAAAGCCAGGGATTGCTAACTACCTTTGATGGCTAACAGCTAGCAGATGCCTGGTGAAGGCAAACACCCACAGCCGGGACAAGAGATGGGAGAAAGGGGATTCAGATATATTTCCCTCACCACTCTCTCACTACTCAGGCTAGTGAGTAATGCACTTTTTACTCACATTTCTATGATGACTTTTTACCTACCATGTAACTTGACTGTCTTCTGCTTGACAGCTGAATCAAATTTTACAAGACCAAGCACGTGTTCATTTTACATTCCTCCATGTCCAAGCAAAATATCGAGCCCGGGGGGAATCAGGACACTGCATTTCAAACCTATCCCTCCTCAATGTAACTATGCACTGCTGCAGTAAGACTGACAAAACAAGGTCTTTAAAATCCTCCTGTACCAATGTCTGCCATCTTGCTGCTCTAATAAGCAGTTCTGTACAGAGCCTCTCTCAATTACAGTTGGTGATACATTAACTCCATGACTCATTCACCCAAGTTTCCCAAAAATCTATATAAAAAATATTTTAATGTACTTACTAAATGGGCATCAATAGATCAGTCAGCAGTGGCTGCTGAGATCAGAAACAGTGCTTTTTTCCAACAAAGAGCACAGAAACTACACTGATTGCTTTTTCTCTGTAAATAACACAAACAAGACAAAAAGCCAGATGCTGGCTAATAAACTAAAACAAATTGCATTGAGAAAAATGGGGGAAAAAACCCAAACAACCACTGAGATAAATAAAATTACCAGTTAGCTTTTCAATGATATATTTCCTCTGTAAAAATTTAGAAGGATAACCACAGACATGTTCTGGCTCTTTGTGGGGTTTATGTCTGACACAGCTGTTCACTTAGTTCAGCCACAGTACAGCTTTACAAGAAAAACTGAATATAAGCAGCAAGCTCCAAGAGAAACAGTAATAAGGAGATATGAAGCAGGAAACGTTTGTGAATTTACATTTGATTAGGCCCACATTTATAAAGAAAAACTGCAAGAAATGTCTTACATTTGCAAGTTCTGTTTTGATTTTCTCTGTATTTCCCATACAGATACAGGAAAGACTATTATCTGGGTTCCTTAGGACAAAAATTGATCTACTGATGCTTTCTGTGGAATCTCAGAATCTCAGTTTTGGGTCTTGGCTTTAGTTTTGGGATTTCTTTATATATTATATTGCCAAAGGGAAAAAAAAAAAAAAGGTACCAAAGCAATACATTTCTAAGATCTATTAAGTCTTCTTACTCCAGAAAAAGTTAGTTAAAAATATTAACAATAGAGCCAGAGGGACAAAATTTTGCAAATGAAGTTTGCACATGGAGGCTGTCCCCAGGTACAGATGAGATTTAGATGAAGGTTCAGAGCCAGAGTCGAGAGCAAAGAAGATCAGCTACTTCTTGTGGGATTTTGGGTGAATCTAAGAAAAGGCAAGTGACACTGGATAGGAAAGCCTCAGACTCAACACTGCTTCTCGTTAATTTTCTTTTCAGTATAAAGTTTGAAATGTTTTAATGTCTTTCAACCCGCAAGCAGAGAGGGTTGTTATTGGAGCTGGAGGCCTTTGCAGCAACTTTCAGTCCATGCAGCCTCCTTAAAAGCAAGACATCATCAGGTCAGAGGGCACTGAGCCCTTCCCCAGGGCCCCTTGCCAGTGCAGCTCTGGCAGGGTGCTGCTGCCAGCTCCCAGCTGCCTGCAGACTTCCCCTTGCTGCCCTCGTCTGCCTGCCTTAGGGCAGGACCCCTCTGGGCAGCCTTGGTCACAGTGTCACCCAACCTGATGCCCATCAAGAGCCACCAAGACCTCTTGTGTAAGCAAGGTCTCTCACTAGCAGCAGTGTATCCCAGCCAGCTGGAGCAATCATCACCTCTTGCCATCACTGCCTGACCACAGGAGGATGTCTGTCCACCACCTAGGCCCTTGGGGGCTCTGCCCCATGCTCTCCTCCCCAGCCAGATCCAACAGGTAGGAAAGTGCAGCAACAGTGTCGTAGGTAACCCAAAACGTTATTTTATTCCACATCTATCTGTGTCCAAAATTGTTACTGTCTCTCTAAGACCTGGCAGTGAGGAGGGAAATGGCATCCCGGGGCCAGCAGGTGCCAGGTCCTTTCAAGCCAGGATCACCCAAGAGCTCTCTTGCTTCCAAGCTCCAGCTCAAGGCAGAGGCTTCCCTTCTTCCGAGGCTCCTTTCCCAAAGCGTGGCTTTATGAATTAACTACCAGGTCAACCTCCTGCCCTGTCCTTTGCTCCCCCAGGAAGTTCAGAAATACAGGCTTGCCTGCTGTTAGCAAGCCTGTCAAAACTAATACAATTAGCCCTGAAAGACTGTGACTACAGCATCTGCTTGCAGCTACTACCACTCTGGAAAAGTGGTAGTTCCAGGCTCCATCTGTCAGCTTGTCTGTGAAGGTCTGGCAAGGGTCCAGCCTGAGCTGCCGTTTTCTGCTTCTGATTTAGAGGAGTTGCTCCACTGTACTGGAGATGCTTCCTCTTCTTGCTCTCCTTCAAGTCCCAAGGTCCTTATGTCATGCACCAATTATACCAGATCTCTTGTTTGTTCCAAGGGCAAGCATGTGGGTTTTTTTCCTTTCACAACAACCTCAACAATTTTTATACATTTTCAAATTCTGTTTCTGTTGTTCCAACCAACCTATCAGTACCAGTAATCTGCTGTTCACACCACTTAGTTCTCATTTTCATGGTGTTCATTACATAATTTTGACAACTTTTCATCTGCTGACACAAAGGCTGCCAAGTTTTTGTTTGATATCTGATTTTCCTTGAAACAGCCCTTTCCAAAAAATATCTCCATGACTTCTGTTAGCTGGTATACTTCAACAGAACATAGGTAATATTTGGAGACACGAGATTCTTGGCTGTGAATTTCTGAATGGGAAATAAATGAGAAAAGCTTTTTCTTTATTCATTGGCATCCTAAATCAGTTTCCATTGCCCACAGTGCATAGGGAATATTAAAGATAAAAAGCAGATACAGTAGAAATCATCAGGCATCTATTTGTTCATAGCGCTCATCTCTCTCATTGCTAGCTCCATCTCTGCTGAATTGTGTTTCCACCAGGATCAAGCACACAGGGGAATGCACTGTGATAGCTCTTCCAGCGCAGCTGTTTACCCTGGTGGAGTGCATCGCAAGGCTGCTTTCCTTCAGCAGAAAAATACAAAATTTCACTCCTACAGTATTCCTTTGCATTAGGTTGTCTATTTAGTTGGCTCATCACCCCTTTTATTTGCTGGCACAGGTGCACATGGTGTGACGTGGTGGATGCCTGTAACATATTACAAGCCCTGCTCTGTATCATGTGCTGAGCACATCTCAGCCTGGCCAATGCAAACCATGCCCACTGTAGTCCACACAGTTTTGGCGGCACATCTTTGAAGAAAAATCTATCAAACCTGCAATCCACATCAAACTGTTGGGCAGCACCCTACAGGGAGCCAACATAGGAATTTGACGAGCCAGACAACAAAACAAGGGACTTCTTGTTGTGTTTTAAAAGGGGGCATTTATGGACCACGCTTCTTGGATCAGTCAAAGAACAGCCATGTGGAGTGAGAATTTAAGAAAGAGAAGAGATACTCCAACCCAATCAACCCTGTTTCAGTTGCTGCATGTCTGGATTTCCATTATCTGGAAGATCAGGCTTTTGTACTTCAAAAGTAAAGACTTATTGGTTGAGTAATGTCCTTGGTGTACTCCGAAGGGATTCAACTAAAAGCTCATGGTACTCACCATCTAAGACAAGCTCTGAAGAAAACCTGGATTTAGTCAGGGAAGCAGGAAGACTCTGGTCACAGGAAGCAATGGCCCTGGGAGGGAGAGGGCAAGCAAGCTCTGGAGTTCGTGCGAGCAGGGAACAAAAGTCTGCCCATCATGACTTGGCTTTGGTGCATGAGAGAGTAGGTTCACAGCACGCATGGGGAGTTCTGGACCAGGTTTGCCCTTGGGGAAATAAAAATACCTCAACTGGTTGCATCTGCAAACCCTGGGGATGCACTAAAAGAAAAATTTTAAAAGCTAAACTCTTCTACTGCCTGGATCTGCTCTCTCAGGATCTGCGAAATCACTTGGCCTACTGCATTACCCCAAAAAACAGCTCACCTGCCTAAACACTTGTCTCTCCCAGCTACATCAGATCAACTATAATGTAACCTTTGTCCACAAGCCTTATCTCTCCAAGAGAAACTATAACTGTTCTTGGGTTGTAGAAATTACATTTATTCTGATATTCAGCTGGTCCTACACAGATGGAAAAGAATGCTTGAAATACTTACTTCGTTTCACTGGCATTAGAAGTTGAACTCCTATGAGTACAGTTTCCTACTTTGCATAAGCTCAGTGGTTTCATATCTTTTTTCATACCAGAATCATTGGGATAGCCGGCAGGCTAGTGGTGAGCTGATCAATGATCTGACATTATAAAATACAAATAGAACTGAAAACAGGTGAGGTACATATTTATATATATGAGCTGAAACAGCAGGCTACAGAAAGAGCCTACAGGTGAGCTAAGCAGAATGTGATGAGTGCTGACAGTAATCTGTTCACAGTTCACCTAAGGGAGCCAGCCTAGCCACACCATCAATTTCCAAAAACTGCTCCAGATCACTGTCCTGTAATGAGTTTATCGCTGGCTGCTGTTGAGCAGCCCCTTAGCTCCTGCTTTGCTCACTCAATGGCCACTCTTGACTAACTGTGACCCTAAGCAAGAATGCAGCTGCAATGACTCATCTTCTGCCCCAGCAAGCTTCATCCTGGACCAGGAATATATAGTGATGAAGATTAAACATGCACAACCACAAAACCTTCAGTCAAGAAGCACATCTACTGGTGTTGAACATCACAATCACCAGGTCCATGGCTAATATTTCCTGGAGTTCTGCACAAGTGCATCCATCAATTAATCATTTCAAATACTGGCTTCGGTTTATTCAGCATGCTTCTAGGCTTGTGGTCCTGTACATCATTCCTGCCCGGCAGGGGCTGGTAGCAACTGAAGATGTGCGTGAGGTGTACAGACAGACTGAGACAAAATCCACAAAACTTGAGAAGGGTTTATCAAAACAGCCCAAGATATATAACAGCAAACTCTAGAACATCTCACACATACAATGGTGAATTTACTGATGGTCTCAATATCCACAAAATTCATAAAGTATATTACAGGATGCTCTGGGCCTCTGTGGGGAGGGGTTGATGCCCTAGGATTCCATCCCTGGTCCCTCAGTAGTTGCCATCCCTAGTACCACTGGAAGAAGATTCAGTTGTGGAGCTTCTGCCCCAAGCAAGATAATTGAACTATCCAAAATTAGTGAGGATCACTTCGTATCAAATGCAAAAGACAACTCCTTGCACATGCTCCAATATACAGAACCGAAAGAGATTGATGCCAACCAATGTTAATGAATGTTTAGTCATTTAGGAGATTTAGGAAGCATATTTGGCTTTCTACAGGGTATCTAACTGCTGATTGTAAGCAGCTGAGTTTTGATACATTTTAGCTTCCCTGAGTTTTGTTTTAATTAAAATAGCTAGCCAAATTCTTCTTTGTCCAAGTCAGTGAACCACCTAACACATCTGAATTCACCTCAGGCCATCAGACGTCACCCAGAACAGGCACAGGGCTCTGCCATCTGTCCCAGTCCAGTTTTCACATGTCTGTCACGTCGCAGTGGCCTTTCTGCTTCTCCTCACTAGGCAACAGTCAACAAATTAAATCCTTCAGGCATCCCCTTCAAATGCTTTCCAGCTGCCCTGGACACTTGTCATCACAGATGCTAAGACTTTATTTGTAACACAAGCCTCAAATATTTCCATTTTTTCTCTAGATTACTTTTGAAGTGAAAAGCTCATGAGAATGTTGGTGAATTTTAACACTTTCTGCAACATCATTACAGTAGATATCCGATATTATCCTTAGGCAATTGCTCACAAAGGAATTCAGCATACCACACTTGAGCTGTAAGACATGTTTATCAAGACTGAAGTCAAACATGAGATATAAATGAGTCATTCAAAAAATCTATCAATCTGACTCTGCCAGTTTATGACACTGTTTTCTTCAGGATATCCTCAATGACCCCTGCTTCACGGTCAAAGTAAGCAAAAGCTTGTCAAAACTTTCCAAAGTAAGAGTGTATATAGCCTCTCATTAGATATTTATTATTATTATTATTATTCCCCCTAAGGGATCACTGAGGCTATTAGGCCTTATTCTACTTACTTTATATCCTAAATAGCCTGGAGAGGAGGAGACTTAGGGGAGGCCTTGTTGTAGTCTTCAACATCCTCGTGAGGGGAAGCAGAGGGCCAGACACTGATCTCTGCACTCTCATGACGACTCTCTGCACTCTCTCTGCACTCTCATGACAGGGCTCCAGGAAAGAGCGCGAAGCTGAGCCAGTGGAGGTTTAAATTGGCTATCAGCAAAAGGTTCTTCGCACTGAGGGTGGTTGGCCACTGGAACAGGCTCCCAAGGGAAGTGGTGACAGCACCAAGCCTGAGTTCCAGAAGAGTTTGGACAATGCTCTCAGGCACATGGTGTGACTCTTGGGCTGTCCTATGCAGGGCCAAAAGTTGGACTCCATGAACCTGATGGGGTCCCTGCAACTCGGCATATTTTGTGATTCGGTGATCCTAGGATGATCACACAGACATCAGCAAAGTTTAGGTAAATCCATGAAATACCATTTAAATTAACTTACACTCAGAGTACCAAATCTCACCAAGCACTTAATACTACCCCAAAGGAGTGGTTCCCATGCAAATGTGGACTCCAATGTACTGATCACAATGTCATCAAAGAACCCCAAAAGGTGCCAGCAGATCTGACCTCGCCTCCTCCCAGCTGGCTGTTAGTACCCAAGAGAGGTCACAGATGGATGCTCAGGTATGAATAAAGTGTAGAATAAGCACACTGTGACACTGCCTTCTTGTTCCCTCCCAGTTCCTGCTGCCATTTTTCAGTGTGGAGGACTGCTTGTGCTGGTTGTGATATCCACTGTAACAATACACGAGCCCAACTAAGCTGTATGTGCCTCGCATTTATTCTGAATAAAAACAAACTAAGCAGAAAATAAACCCCGCACAAATAATTTTCCTTTATCTGCCAAGCTTTGTGTGGTCTTTCTAAAAACACTCCTTAGTCCATTTTTTCGGAGAATGACTTTTAGTGTCATATTTGCCATAAAGTATAGCTAAGAAGTTGAGACAAGGCAAATGCTGGAATGTTTGAGTGTGTTAGCAAAGTTCACACGGCATCAACAAACACATACAGTGCTGATCCCAACACATTTTCTCTGTGTTTACAGCTTCCCCAGGAAGAGTGAACTCTCTGCTGGAAAAGTATTTTCTGCAATCATGCATCTCTTGAGGGGAAATGGGAGCCAGGAACTCGCACCGGGCGCATGTGAGTGCTCTCATATGCTGCTCACAGTGCCAACAGGAGTGCTGGCATGTCTGGCTGGTCACTGGCAGTGACTCACTGCTTTGTTTCTAGTGCAACAATTCAAGAAACAGATTTTCAAGTCTGTCCCTGCAGCTGATCCCACCAGTTTTGCCTGTTACCCTGCAGAGTCAGAGACTTCCACTGCTTGCAGAGAAAGCTCATTGTTTACTGAAGAAATCTGCAGTGTTGCTCATCCAAGAAGCATCAGTGGACATCTCTGGGAATACAGAGACAATTAATTCTTTATTAAATGTTGATAAGCGATTAGACGAGCTGCACAACCATTATTTTGGGTTCAAATGTCATACACAGGGCTGCCCAACTCTTAAAAGTGACGGTGTAGGAATGTCTTTTCCAGCCTTGCCTCCAAGCTATGGATTCAAATAGCACCAACAGCTGCTTCACAACACACACACAAGACACATGAAATGTGGGATCACTGCAACTTTCAGACATGGCCCCCAGCCGCTCCCTCTGATGGGAAGCAGGAGAAAGACTCACTTCCAGAGCACACAGAGGAGAAACCTCCCAGAGCTGTTGCTCCTCCGCACCTCAGAAGCTGAGAGTAAACCAGTCCACAAGAGCAGATGCTTGCCAAGTTTTATCTTAGAAAACAAGGGGAATATTTATAAGCAATGGGAACTTGGAAAAAAACCAAAAAGACAACTTTTCAGTGCATGATACTGAAATAACCTGAAGTACTGAACCAATATTCCTGTAACTGCAGTGCTCTGAGGAAAAGGAATGACAGAAGTCAGAGGATCTGCAAAATCTTACTGAGTTTTGTTAGCAAATTACACCCTGGGCAAGGAAATTGGCGTGTTTGTGACCTCCTGTATAAGCACACAGCAGTGGGTTTTGGATAATGCGATTTTGTATAAATGGGTAAGGTGAAAGAGGAGAGGGAGAGAGATGTTAATTAAAGAGGGGGAGAGAGAGAGAGAGAAAGGAAGAAAGAAAAAGATGTTACCAGTTGTGGCTCTAACTTTGATCCAGCTGGGGTGTCCAGGGTCCTGGAGGTGCCCATGCAACCAATCTTTGTGGAGTTACCTTTTTCCAGGTAAGTTTTCCCTGCCCTGAAGACGAGCTTCTCACCTTCTATGCAAATCAGTTACCATGCACAGTCCCTTCTTATAGACCTTTATGGAAACAATTCAGAGTGCTTCAGGAGTTTTTGGTGGTCTTGATTCCCCTCTACAGTCCATGCCCATTTCTTGGTCTCATTTCTGTGCCTGCACTGTACTGTGTTGTGCTTATCTCCACATTACTATTATTCAATATTAATGTAATTGTGCAGTAAGTTGGCAAAACAGGAGAATAAAGCAATAAGTATAGAGTAGTTCATTATAGTTGGTGTTTTAAAAGAAATTAATTTAATTAATGTTATTTGAAAATTAAAAATTATGTCGTAACTGGAGAAAACAGCAAAATCAATTATTTGGAGTATTACCTATGTAATCAATTTGATTTTAATCTGACCAGGCAATAATTTAATGAAGAATAAAAGTCTGGAGCTGAACAACCCATTTCATGCTCATTTCTGCTGCTCACTGATGTTGTCACAGTAGTGGTCCTTCCACCCTCACAGCTTATGGCTCTTTGGTTGTGGATGCTTGCAGACATGTTGTTGACATAAGACTATTGTTACCAGCTAGAGATGATGGGCAGCAGAAGTGGTTGATAGAGGCCTGATAGAGGGCTCAAAAGTTCATAATTTTTATAATTCTCTCAGCTTTCTGGAAAAAAATTCAATTTATTGTTCATTAATTTACTGCTATAAAAAGCTGGAAGAGCTAAAATGATTGAACAGCAGAGGCATGACTCCTGGTTCAATTAAAAATTGCCATTCTGGGTATCAATTCCTCTTTGACCTGGACTCTTTTGGCACCCTTTTCAACAGACTTACTGTGGACTAACTATCTAATGCCTTCACAGCTTTGGGCAATCTACCAATCTAAACTCTCATCCATGCCTTTGCAGGGCTTTGAAGGCTACTTGTCAGCTTCAAGTAGCTCAGGGGATGACAGTGACCAGAGGAGTATGAACGGAAGCCCTGCAGCAGATTCCCTGTGCACATCAGCACAAAGGAACCTCCTCATGTGAATAAAATGCACAGAACCCACTGGGCAGGTACAGCCTGCAAACATCTCTCCCCAAAGGACCTTAAAGGTGGCCTTTTTCTGCCAGGCTGGAGCAACACATTCTGTCTGCTACCATTCTCTGCCACAGGGTACACTGCAGTGCAAAACGGGTCACACACACTATACAAAATCGGATGGTACAACCACTGAATTGAAAAAGTTCTCATGAGGATGATGCAGCTAGTGCAGATGTCCAGCAAGCAACAATTCCATTTTCCAGCACGTTTCAAAGATGAAGTAGGTTTTTTTTTTTATCTTTTCACAGAAATGTTTAAATATTTGCCGACTGTGGACTTCTGCAGAGACTTCTTACTGCTCTGGGCTTCAGCTTTCTCACTCTCTCGTAGTGTACTAACCTGCAAGTCAACTATAGGCATAGCAATGAAACTCCCTTCTAGATGTATAACTTACAGAAAACACAAAATAGTCTCTCTAAAAATAAAAATTAAAAAAAAAATCCAGCAAAAATCTAAGCAACCATGTAAAGAGAACTTTTTAATTAATACAAAAATATGTAGCTGACCCAGCACAGGAAAAGATTCTCATCGCTATGTTAGTATGGGATGATTGATCATGTAACCTTATTTTTGGCTTCCACATACATCAGCTGTGAAGTCTACTCCAAATTTATATAAAAACAAATACTGATTATAGCTCTCTGGTTTTTACCTACATGTAGCAGTCCAAACTACACATACCACTCATCTTATTTCCATATAAGACAACTTCACTGTGCAAAGTTCTCTCTTCTTTTTCAAACAAACTACAGTTACTGCCCTAATAACTCTCCAGTTTGACACTTAGTTTAAAATAACCACTGGATGTGGCTATATTTAGAGAACAATCTGGTATTGGTATAAAGCTTCTCATGTTTCCACTCAAGCACACAAGAATATCCTTGGCCAGGAAAAGTATCCCTCTGCAAAAGGTCCTGTAAGTATTAAAATGCAAAGAAATTACTGTATGGGAGCTAGAAGAGATTAATTCATTTGAAGTCCTCCTGCTTATTAGTGAGCTTCAACTAAGCTTGTACAAAGCAGAGCTTAGATTAACACTGTCTAGCTACACGGGCGCATTTTTAAAATGTTAAAGGTCACCCTACTTAAAATGCTATAAACAACATCTTAAAATGAAGCACTCATGTAAGCTATATGTAAGTTTTTGAGGCTATGAAGATGTTAATAACTGACAGTAAGTACTGTGAAGCTCAATATTAAGCTGCAGATGCAGATATTAAGCAAACCAGTATATGAACATATACTTGAAAACAGACTTTTTTCTGTATACTGATAGATTTTATCATTGTTTGTGCCCAGAATATTGTCATGTCTCTAAGGCCTTCCTCTAAGGGAAGAAAATGTAGTAAATCCAGTTTTCTTTTAAAAAATTGTTGTTGCTATATTTGTTACACTTTTAAACTCCAGGTACCAGGATAGATCTGCAGTTTGCATTTGTGTATGTCTGTGTACTCTAGCACTCAAAGCAGAGTTTACTTCCCTTTAGAACTTAAAAATTTACCCAGTCACTATGGAAAACAATATCCAAATTTGTTCACAGCTATGGGAGTAAACTAAGCAATAGCTTAAAGCCAGAGTACTACTAAAAGTTCCTAATTTTCTTGCAGTCTGTATTGGGTAAATTTTCTGGACTGAACTGGTAAGGATAATACTGAACTGTTGGGCTCCATAATGGAAAATTATTTATTTTAGACTAGAGGGAAAATATAAAAACAACGGCTTTACTCCAGTTCTGCTACGGATTCTCACTGTTGTTCTACTGTAATCATACAGGACAAAATTGACTACCACCTGACACTTAGGCCCACAAATATGATTCCCCTGGGATAACAAATATCTCAGGAAGATTGTGAAGCATGAAGAAATGTGTCACCAGGTATCTAGTCTGCTGGTTCCAGCTCCTACCTGCATCTTGCAAATGATTGTGATTGTTTGCCGCAAGTGTTTACATGTCTAGGTAGGGAATATACTTGGCTGTACACCAGGGATCTGGCGCTCGGGGGAAGGAGAGGAGAAGGGATTTGCTAGGAGCAGACAACAGTAATAAATACTGATAATGAACTGCAGGTCAGCTTGAGGATACATGGCTTGGGAGAATTAAGGACTCTATTTCCCAAATAGATGCAAGGGAGACAGCACAGACATCTACATCTGTTTCATCACTTGCCTGAACCTAGCCTGATGAGCTGAGAGCAACTCAGAGACAATATCCACTCATTCATCTGCCTCCCTGCTGGCTCCAGTAAACAGTGATGCCAATTACTGTCAGCTCTCTCATACGGCCTAAAATGAACTCAAATCGCGTTGGCCAAACAGCTGCAAAATTGTGGTCTCAGTCAAGGAGGTTCATGTGCAGAATGATCTGCCAAGAGTGATTAGATGGAGAACAACTATTTTACTAAAGCTTCCTCGGGATAACAACCGTGTCTAAAACAGAACACACCAAAGACAAGCTTTCAAAAGGGGATTACTAAAAAAGTAGGAAATTATGAAGAACAGATCCTGTCACAAAATGCATGAGTGCTCTACACATTAACATATCTGCTTCCCTTGGAATTCTGCATCCATGAGCATTAGAAACATCAGCTACATGACAACCAAGCCTCAAAGATACCAGTAAGAAGCAAGTTCTCCATATCCTGCTGATAGCTAAGAGATCATTCATCTAACAGGTGATCTACAACAAACCATCATTTCTTATCTTGAATGAGGGTGCAGAAATCATATATTCATACATATAGACAGACCACGCATGTACACATAACATGTGACTATTGTCTTTAATTCTTACTTTAAAAGGAACCAGAAATTCTTACGTCCTTTTACTGTGGGTGGAGGTATCTCTGAAAGACCACTGCAGTAGGACTTTTTTAACTTTCAGTCAAAAATACGAAGATACTACAGAATCACAGAAATCACATTTGAGGCTGGAAGACACCTCCAGAAGTTGTCTGTTCTGATCCTCCTGCTCAAGCAGAGCCACATACAACCTGTTGCCGAGGTCCATGTCCAGACAGCTTTCTAATAATTGCAGGGATAGAGACTCCACAGCCTCCCAGGCACCCTCACAGTGAAAAAGTGCTTCCTGATGTTCAGAGGGAATCTTCTGTGCTTCTGTGCTTCAGCCCATTGCCTCTGGTCCTGTCACTGAGTACCACTGGAAAGAGTCTGGCTCTGTCCCTTTTGCACCCTCTCTTCAAGTACTTCTATTTATTTATAATATAAACTTCCCCCTCAAACCTTCTTTCCTCCAGGCCGAACAGTCCCAGCTCTTGCAGACTTTTCTTATACAAGAGATGTTCCACTCTCTTTGTTGTCTTCATGATACTTCATTGGGCCCTGTCCAGTATGGCCACAGCTCTCTTGTGCTGGGGAGGCCAGAACAGGATAGAACTCCAGACAGGGCTTCAACAATGCTGAACACAGGGGAAGGGTCACTTCTGAACTGCTGGCAACACTGCTAACGCAGCCCAGGGCACCATAAGCTGCCTTTTCCACGAGGGCACATTGCTGGCTCATGTCCAACTTGGCATCCACCAAGGCCCCCAGGGCCTTTTCTGCCAAGCTATTTCTATCTAGGCACTTTGGTTTGCCACAACATAAAAAACATGGAATGTTCTCTCAAAAGACCCTCCAGCGCTCACAAGTCTTGCAGCACCCATGAAGATTTTAACTCAGAAGTAGCTTTGCCTTTCAAGCACCTATAAGTCTATGAGACTGCCTGGATTCTCATTGCCAGGCGCCAACCTCATAATCTAGCCCTGGAATGAAAAGAGAGACGTTAAAGCGGTGTTTGCTGCATTCCACCTTTCTCTGACCCAGAGACAGAATCCCACCTGCTGACACCAGCCTTCAAGGGCCTTCTCAATTTGTGTTCATGGTAATTCACATGTTCATGGTGAAAAGCAAGAAACTATTTTCCAGGCTGGAATTAACACTGTTTAGCAAATGTAAAAGAGGCCCGTGAAAGGAGGCATATTTTCATTGCCAGATCTACAAATGAATTAGGAAGTACATTGGACAATTAAGGTTCCCTGTGGGAGGTCTTACCCTGGTTGCTGCTCCCTCACGCTCCAGCTCCACCTCCTCTGTAGGAGGCTCCTCATTAGGGGAGGACTCGAGGTATGGAACCAGGGTCTACGATCCACCCCTTGTTCCAGAAGAAAGGTGTGTCCAGAGCCTTGGGCTAACCCCTTCTTCCCGAAAGTTCTGTTATGTTTGAAGTTTTATTGGTTCTGAGCTGTTGTTCCCCCTCTCAAATGTATTTATTGGACCCCTGGCCACTGTACCTTCCCCTTGCCCTTTACCCCATTGGCTGTTACCCCCCCTTAAAACCGGCTGCACGGGGACCTTTCCCCAGGTTGTTCTCCCCGGTGTTCTCCCTCCCGGATGTCCTCACCCTTCCCCCAATAAAGGAGAGTTCGGGGGAACCCCCTCCCGCAACCCTTTGCCTCTTTCGCCTTATTTCATCAGCACCTCGTCGGTCCCTCGCTGTGGGCAGCCCCACCTCTGCGTGATCCAGCCACGCCAGGCTCCGGAGCGGCACGGAGAAGCCGCCGAGCTGCTGAGCATTCGGGGGCTGACGCCTCGGTCGAGGACGGCCAGGAAAGCCAGGCGTAGACAACAGTTCCCCATCTACACATTAGCTGAGGATTTCTACTGCAAGTGGAAAGTTCTTTGTGGAACACTTGGAATTTTATTGAAGACACGTGTTGACAGAGTAGATCTAAAGTTTGTTTAGTGCATTAGAATATGATCTTCAATGTCATTATTAGAAAATAGGGAAATTTTCTGCTTATTCACAGATCAGCTGTGTGGCTTCCTTGCCCTCCAGGCATAACATTTTGCCACAAAAGCATTAGCATTTCCCCAGATACCACTGTCATGCAGAAGCCTTCTCCAACCTTTTTGAACCATGAGGGATAGACAAGGCAACAGTCTTAACAGTATTGATTAATTGTTAGTGGTGTAACATCCAAAAAATAAGAGGATCTGAAAGTTGGAGATAACTTCTTTCAAAAACTTTGTATCTCACTATGGTTTTCTATACAACAGCTATAACCTGCCCTTCCATTTCTTTAGCTCTTTATACATTTTTGATATCAAATACTGTTTGTGGGCCAGCAAATTTGAAGAAACTTCTCAAGTCACAACAGTGCCTCTTTAAACATTTTAATGGTTTGCTAATTGAAGACTGTGACGACTTTGCTTCCTAAAAGACCTTGGCAAATGTTTCAAATGGAGATCTCATTACCATGATTCATGGTTATTTTCATACCAGACTCACAAGGTTTTCAGAACAGAGCAAAGTGCTAGTAAGATGTAGCTCATATTTTATCAGAGAATATATCTATTTAAAACAGCATTCAAAGTACACCAACACAATTAATCACACTTGTAGAGCAGTCTTAAATACTGATCTTGAGCCACTTTTGGCAGAAGGAAATGTGTCGGAGAATCAGCCATACAGTGTAGAAGACACATTCTGGTAATCAAAGAGCACTATATTGTTATGTAAAATTGTAGGAATCTTTGGCTTGATTATCATGTGAAGAAGGACTACAATAATCACATTTTAATCTCTGACTGTCTAGAAACACAGAGAAGGATGGAGCAAAAGACGCTTACTCTTTTCAATGGGAGCAATAAAATTATTTATATAAATTCTTTATATAAATTATATAAAGGATTCTAAGCAATCAAAGCATTATATAAAGTTATGTGGATGACTATGGCCTTTTATCTGGCCTTCTGTAGCATTACTGCTAAAAAGTATTATTAAGACAGTACAAACTCAAACATTAAAGGGAAATTTCTCTATTTTTTTAGTATATTTTCTTGAGATGTAACCATAGAAAATTTGACCCTATTTGATAAGTTTAATCAGTCAAGTAATTATGGCTTTGCTTGTACTGCTCTTACACACAGTGGCTGGGGAAGAAACATTTCAGAAGGTAATGTAATGGGAAAACTCGAAAAAAAGGGAACAAAACCAAATAGTTGTAACTGGTTTGGACTTACTTTTTCAGTAATATTCCGAATGTTACTACTTGACAGCATCCTATATAATATTAGGGCATTTTCCAGGCTGTTTCTATTAAAATTTTAGACAGTCTGTACCATGAGCAAGGTGAACAAGTCTTCTTTGCTAGTAGAAATGCTTCTGGAATGTCTGTGATCATCCTCTCAGCACAAGTGCAAGCTTACTTTTACTCACTAGAGATCTTGACTCACATTGGATCTTGATCAAAATTTGTACTGAAAATACCTTCTCTTCCCTCCAAAAAAGTGAAATGGTAAATGATTTGCTTTCTTCTTCAGTCTTCAAGATGATTATCCATGTAGTGTAATAGGTGCAACAACCACAAAGTACTGCCTGACAGCACTTGTACTGATAAAAAAACTCACACCATGCCTGCATCCTGAAATTCCTGAAAGAAATCTGACTTCAGTTCATTTGCATCTCTCATTCTTTTTTCAGAAAGCTGAAAATATTTCTAGCAGTTTTCAGCAAGTGATTTACTTGTCTGTACTTGAATTTTAGTAGATTTCAACAACATCTGCAAGGCCAGGGGTTACATGCAGGTTATTTTTTTGACTGAGGTGATTTCACCTCTATTACCACTCCCAAGTACTCTTTTGCCCTCCTACAGTTTTTGGTCATCCTCCCTCTCTTGTGGCCAAATTCCATGGTTCAGTGTAAAATGCACTACAGCAGTTGTTGACTCTGTAAGCACTGAATCAGTAACAGCTGTATGTGAAAATACACTTAGGACAACGTTACTATTCTGTGGAGAAGAGGAATGCTTTGAAACTCATCTCTCATGCAGTGACTCACTGATAATAATTTAGACTTTGTTTCTTCCCCTGCTGCAAATGGAAAGGCCAGACTTATCACAAGTGTCATCATGCACAGGCAACTGCTGCTGAAGCCCTTGATGGCCATGAAGTGCTCTTGGCCCATTTTTTTTTTTACTTTTTTTTGCACAAGATATGCCTCTGGTGATGGGGAAAAAATATGCTAATAACTGTAAAGTGGGCATAGTTCAATAAAAACATTATTACCCAGAAGCCAAGGATGGAAGTTACACCTGGGCAAGCAAAATACTAGACTTCATACTGGGATCAGCAAGACAAGGGATAGGCTGGAGCAAGGTGGAATGCTATTCACACATGGTGCTACTATTAAGCTGCCAGTGACATGGACTGGACAAGAAAACAGCAAGAAGAGACAAGCTGGTACCACAAGAGTATTAGCTGAGTAGCCAAAATTGAGTGTAGAGGAGGAATGGCACCAGAAGTGTAAGAAAATAAGAACATGAGATTCTAAGCGTAAAAGAAGTTTGTGAGTCAGCCTNCCAGAAGTGACTAGGAAGGACAGCTGTCACTCCAAATTCAATCACTTTGGCCAGGAACAACAACGTTGTTATTATGAGGTCAATGCAAAGCAGACCATATGGTAATCTAAGGGCTTCTGCCCTCCATCAGACAGCACTCAGTGCAGAGATGCCCCAGCTACAGGTTTGGAAGATCCCAACCAACAAGCTCCCATGACAGGGTGAATTTATCAGCTGAGAACTTGCCAGCAAACAAGCACTATGGTATGCCAGCCTGGTTCTGCTGCAGCCAGGTACAAGCTGGTGCAAGTCTCCTTGACTCCCAAGTACACGGTTATCACAAACATGTGAGACCACTCGTTTCATCTCAAGAGTAGTACAACGCCAGCAATGTTACAACTTTTTCTTATATTTTCAAATTATGTACTTCCCAATGTACAGGAAAGTAGTGCAGATAGATGGAAAGAAAATTAAGATTTCAAATGTGCTAATTCATTTGCCAGTAGGTTCATAACGGAGCATGACAGAGCACACTCCAGATATGAAGTGTGCTTGCTGTGCCACAATATCTGGGATCACCAATTATCACCTGCTTCATTACTCTGCATAGTATAACCACATGATATGACACTCAAGATCAGAGAGCTTAGATCAAAAGAGGTCAGTTTTAAGTCATATGGCACAGCTGTAAATACAAGCTATTTAAATGGTATGCAGGCAATGTTTAGATTTGAGATTCCTTATGCTGTTGCTCTCACGCCTGACTTATCTGACAGCCTGCAATAGCTGTCCTGTCTCTTGAAATTATTTTCCATGTATTTTGAAGTGCAGCTATGTGATAGCTATGGCCCAAAAGACAGACTTCAGTTTCCTGAAACTGTTGTTAGTGATGTTGTTTGATCACCTGCTTTCCACAAATTTTCACCTGATGGGTATCTGTTTGGAGTATATCACGGGAACAATATCTTGGAATAATGTGGCAAAAATAGACATATGCTTTAAGAATAAGAAAACAAGGCTATATTTATATGTAATGTAATCTGTTACATCACTCTTCTGAATGAAATCTATCTCCTTTCTTTCAAAATGTTGCAGAAAGAGAAAACAGTATTAAAACCCCTGAAATGTGTGCTATTAAAATATATCCTTGGTGATATGAGATAGGAAGTAATACACACTTCCAGAATTTTAGAAGGAAAATCACACACACAAAAATATGCATCTGAAGCTGTTAATTATCCTATGAGAGCCAGGTGCATACAGCACCTGTATCCACTGCCAGTTATAGCTTTAGTGTTTCAGAGGCACAAACCTCATTAGGCAGTGCATGGACACGTTTAACAATGATCACTTGCTTTTCATAGCACATTGCTAGTATAAACCATCCCTCTTCCCTATGGGTTGCTGTGGTGGTAGACAAGTTTCTTATCTAGTGCTCAAATCCAGGCAAGCATATGCGGCATAGCAAACTCCATTAGGGAAGATTTAAGCTGACAGCTGAAATGCACATTATTTTTAGCACTATTAAACTGGTCTCTGTTAGAGTGAAGGGCAACGGAAAACAAAACATACCCACAGCAGTTCACACTGATGTACAGATATTCTAAGCAAAAATGTAAACATTGCCCAGAGTCACAGAAAGGACATGCCACAGTTATTGTTCCTAATGAAATTTATCTGTAATAACACTGTGAGCAAGATGTTCTTACAACCAGGTTATGGCCAGCTCTGTGCTGGACAGGGCTAAGAGGAATGCAAAAAATGCCCAAATCTAACACTTCAGAATGGCTGCAATTGACCTAAGGGTGTGTATCCTACAGCTGTTTTAAGTAGGTCTGCATAGCTTTATTTATTGCTCTCCTCTACTGCCTATTACATACAGCATCTTCCTTTGTTTCAAAGACTATTCTGCATTTACAAAGCATGTCTGTCCTCTAAAATAATTGTGCATTTTGGTTAAAGAAGTCTCAATATTATTTGATGAATCTTACCCTACACAGTTTGACAGTATATATTAGAATTAAATATGTATCTCCCTTGCCACACATACACTGCTGACAAAGAAATAAATTCCTGCGGAAATCAGCCACTGATCTGAAGCATCTACAAAGCTTTATACTCCAAAATAACTGGACATGAACTCATGCTCTGTATACCTGCAGGTGTTAGCAGAAACAGTATGGTATTCAAACTTCTCAACTATCTCTAGTTACCATAGTAATGATGAATATACATGAGATTTTTAAATTTATTATCCATTGGTTCAGTCCAAGAGTTTGATCTTTGTCTTATATTCTGAACTTAAAAATAAATTATCTGTTCAGAGGTATCATGAACGCAAGAACATTTTTGGGGGCGTGCCTACACCTCTGAAATTAAAACGGACCATTGCCCCCTTTGTTTATGTTTAGGAGCAACTCACTTAAAACTTTCAGATCTTATCACTGGTACCATACAAATTCATCTGTTGCTCGTTTCAGAACCAGGATTGCATTACAATGATCTTTTCCCGAGCAATACCATTACTGTGTTTCTTGTGTAGTCTGTATCCTACAAACACATGAAGCACATGTCGCATGGAATTTCCCAGCTTGCACTGAAAACAGAACTGGCTCATTAAAGAACATGCTGCCTCAAGTCTGATGCTGTACTTGCCCAGCCTGGGCCATGACCTCAGCTGGGTGTGCTTCTCAGCCGTAACTAGGCTCACCAGACATTTATATCCTCAGCTTTTTCTGCATTTTACATTTTTTCTTGCATGGTGTTTGTCTGCAAAAATCATTATAGTTCTAAAATGCAAACACCACGCCAGCCAGTGACTGAAAAAGCTGACAGTTAAAAAAACCACCTTGATATATAGTTGAAGGTCTTATTCTTGAATTCATAGTCATGTGAGAGAGCTTGAGGCTTACAGAGGGTTTCACAGAAGCAGACGTTTTATGAGAGCACAGGTCTACTGGACAGACGCCTGAATTGTTTCTTGTGTAGCTGTTCCTACAAACAGCCACTTCACTAGAGCCTGATTTGCCAGTCTTGAGTAAGGCACTTAGGAGTGAAACAGCTACCCATTGTAGCATTGAGTATTTTCTTTTGATTTGCACTTGACTAAAATGGGCCCTAAAATACCAGTTACAGGTATCAAAACTTCAGCTAAAAAAATAAAATATTTTCAATTTGAAAATTCTAAAATAAAAATAAAAAAATAAAATTTTAAATAAATAAATAAATAAATAAATAAGAGAAAGAAAATAAATTATTGTATGCTGGAGCTACCAGAACACTAAGGAGAAGCCAAAATCATTTTTAAAAGCAGATGAGGCTTAGAAACATATTCATTTAAGTGGTACTGCGCAGCTGTAAACAAAAGCCAGACTTATTCTCACACTTCCTTTCTGTGTGCCTGGCCCATCAGAAGATACTGGCTTCCTTGGCAACTGGGCAAAATACTTTCAAGTATGGAGTGGAAATTTCTGGGCACGGTTTTAGTTATATTTACATCACCTTGACAGTTTGGCACAAGACCACACTACTGAGAGATTTATAAGATGAAAGAACTTGCACTGCAAGTCGGATAATCCCTATAAGAGACCTGCTGAATGTAATTCTATACTACAAATAATATTTTTAAACAATAAAGCAACTCTGAAGCAATGCAAGGAGAAGTGGAACAATTCAAAGCTAAGGTGCCTCTCCCATTTGTAACTTCCTCTGTTGTCCCAGTAAATTACCACATGTACGTAAAGTGACCAGCAAATACACACTGGACACAGTGCTGCCAAAACGAACACGGTTTTATGAGATAAAAGAATGAAAGAGCGTCTAAGGAAGACGTGTCTTACACACTTGCTCTGAAGATTTGAATGAATTATTTTCAGCTAGATTTAGATGTGATTCTATGAATGTGTTTCTGAAGAGACTAATATAATGCTTTGTGTGCCAAATCTGTGCACAGAATCTCTTGCTATGATCAAATTACAGACTGCAGAAAAACTGTTTATAATGGAAATGCTGGCAGAACTATGCCTATTACGAGAGCTGGTATACCACATATCCTCCCAGAGTACAACAGTTCAGTTATGTATCTCTGAAAATAAGATGTGCAGTAACAGAAACTGGGCAGCCACTGGAATGTTTATGTTCATACAGAAAAATCAGACTACAGCAACAAAAGCTGTGATCTGTGAACCAAAGAAAGCAGGCTTCTGCTGATCCAAACCTCTGGTCAAATGTCCTCACTTCTTAAAGCACTGTGGTGTGGATGTGCACAACATGGTGCACTCCCATTTCTGCAGGTGTTGCTCCCAGCATCTCACAGTCCCTTGGTGCTGAATCAATACCACTACCATGTGGCTCCCTGTAAACCACAAGGAGGAAGTAAGTGCTGCTTCACAGACAGGTAGACTAAGAGGGCATGATCTTAGGAGGCATAGCTGTGATAGCTAAGATAGTTACTAAATTTCCACTAGTATCTTCAAAAACACGGGAAAGTCTATGTATATTTAAATAAATAAATAAGCTAAGAAATAAATATCAAATAAATAAATAAATATGAGAAAAAGCAAGTATTTCAGTTACGACATCCTTGCAGGCTTTTCTAGGTTAGCTTTTTTTGTACATTCTCAAAGCTTACTGACTGACTAATCTAAAAAGTAACAATGAAGGTTGACTTATCTTGCATAGGTGAGAACTGGGTACAAATCGGGGGAAAAGGAACACCACCTTTTTTGTCCGCTCTCAACTGAGCGACAAGTGGAATACAAAATTGGACCAGCCACTTTAGAATGAGCACTGAGTGAGGGATTGTCTACTGCTTGTATCTGTACTCACCTCTTCATTATTCTTGGCACCTGTTTTAGGGCTTTAAAACTTTAAAAACACATAGTCCTGTTTTCTGTGTGAGCACAACTTTCACCTCATGAAAGACAATTTGGTGAAAACATAATCAGAATTAAATTATGTTATTACCCAGTTATAGCTGTGCTGTATATATTTTTGGTCTTTTGGTATGTTCATGTAGATTCTGTCAAAAATTGGAGCCTACATTGAAAACTTACCAAGAAGTAGTTACAGTTGCATGGAAACTCTGTGCAGTGACTGGATTTTGTTCCCTTTTCAATTGCATTGTCTTGTAAAGTCTAATGCAACTTAATGAAATATTTTACTTTTTCCTGTTGAATGGAGGTACCATAAAAAGGAGAAAAGTCTTAATGCCAAAGACTGTCTCTTGCCCTGGAAATGCATCCACTCTTGGAGTAGAACCCAAAATATATTTAGGGGAGAAAAAAAAATGCAGCTTAATAGTAATGTGACAGATATGCGGGGTTTTTTTAGAAAGAGGATTTGATAAAACACACCTTTTCCCAACAGAAAGTGAAAGACAGAGAAACAAAAGGAGATTTCTGAGGCATCCTGCAGAAAGCTACGGAGATACCTGTGCCGGGGGTGTGCAGATGCCTCCCCGCAGGGCCTGCCCATCACCAGCTGCCAGGGGACTGACACCCACACGGGAGGGACTCGACGGCGGCTGTTCCCCCGGGACAGCGAGCGGCGCGGCACCGTGGCGGCAG
>VZRN01006435.1:45824-85537 GCA_013397935.1 Dasyornis broadbenti | reverse complement strand
CGCGGTGTGCGGCGCGGTGAGCGCGGCTCAGCGCGGCCGCTCGCACCCCGCCGGGGCGCAGAGAGGGCAGCGCGGCCGGGGAGGCAGGGGAGGGACGGGGAGGGCCCGCGGACACCGCGGGTGGGCGGCCCGTCCCACTCCCGCCGCGGAGCGGGGTCGGCCCCGGACGATCGCGCGAGGCCGGAGTGGCTGAGGCTGGAGTGCCCTCCAGAGCGGGGGATGCTGTCTCTTCTCCGGGCAGCCTGCCCAAGAGTATCACCCCCCGCACAGCAAAAACGTGCTTTCTTATGTTTAAGTGGATTTCAGCTTGTACACAATGCTTTGCTCCTGCCAGTGGGTACTGTCACTAGGTACCACCAGAAGAGCTTGGCTCTGTCTCATGTACTCCCTGACAGGTGTTTGTACACAACAGTAAGATGTCCCCTCAAACCCATCTGCTGAGGACAAAGGGGCTCCCCACCAGAGCTCCTGCATTACCCCAACTTGCTCTTCCTTTCTTCCTAGCCACTAAACCTGCCCTGCCAGAAGACTGTGGCAGGGCACTCCTGCATTTTTAGCTAAGAATGGTCCAGCAGCTGCTGAGGTGCTCCAAGAGCTGTAGTTCATAGGGTTGCACAATAACTCAGTTAGACATGGACCGTAAGAGATGTCCGGCCCAAACCCTGCCCAAAGCAGAGCCAGCTTTGAGCTTAGACCAGGTTGCTCAGCTGGGGTTTGATAATCTCCAAGGTTGGGGCACAGCCTGCCTGGGCCCTACCTCCAGTGCTGGGCCCTACCTCCAGTGCTGGGCTGCTCTTTTGGGGTAAATGTTTCTTCCTTGTGAATGTTCTGAATTTCCACTGTTTCAGCTGTGCTACTCCCTCTCACTCTCCTACCGTGCCCCACTCCGACGAGTCATGACGCTGCATTTCCTCTATCCCTCTCCTGTCCATACCAGGACTGCCGTTGGGTGTTGCCAAAGTCACCTCTCTTCCCAGCTGAACCAGACCTGGTCCTGGAGCCTCTCCTCACAGGACAAGGTCTCCAGGCCCACTGTCTCTGTGGCCTTCCCTCACCAAGGATCTAACAAAGAGATTAAGATCACTTAATTTACATTGCAAATGCTGAAATTCTGAATTATTTGTCCATCAGGGCCGCAGACATGGCATACTTGCCAGATCTGACTGGTAGCACACAGTAGTATTTAAAATACAGACATTAATTTTAATACTATGCTTTAATATTTAAGCGTTCAGTGAACACGACCACCAAAGACCACTTTTATTACTCTCCAAACCATAAAAGCACTTCCAGCAGGAGGTGGATGCATTCAAATTCCTTCTACAGAAGTGATGTTTATGTATTAGGTAAGAAACACATTTTAATGAATATGTATGATTGTGATGGATAAAAACTGTGTTGTAAAGTCTCACCTCATACACAGAGTGAGGAGACATCGTCTGTGTGTCCTGCGCAGATGAATAGTCTGCTTTCTAACACTTGAAATTGTGTTAGAAAGTTTATTCCGGCCAGCTTGCGTATCACTATCAATTAATTTCAGCACTAAGGCGGTTGATCAGCTAAATTTCTCCAGCAGCTTTGTCAAATACCCATTTTTACACAGTATATACATACAGAATTGAGTATAGTGCGTTATACAGTATACACCACTTCTGAAGAGCTGATGGCCCAAATAGCCAGCTGATACTGATGACTCACCAATATAAGCACACCCTAAGAACAGCTGAAGTGGCTAATGCCTTCAGTTTTTTCCTGGCTGGTATTCAAGACATTCCATGTCTTAGGAGAGATGGCTTAGCTGCACATGCCCACCACCAAAGTTTACAGCACTATGTGTTAAACTGGGTTTCAAACTGGCATCCCCAGCTTGCTACAACCTCTCAGGAGCCAAGGAAGTAACAGATACCCGTGTGAATGAGATGACATTAAAATTCCTGAAACTAATGTAAAATCTCAGAGTGGCTGACTACACTATTTTCCAAGAAATATGTAGAAGACATTTTCCTTAATAATGAATGTATAAAAGCATTTTGCACCTTACTAACTCATGTTTCCTGAAATCTCATCCTGTTCTTTCCTGCTGCTAATTTAATTAGATTGTCTTCTGCGTATCAGGGAGTAACATAATCAAGCACATGCTAACCAGGCTATCTCACAAGGGAAAACAAATGTCAGAAGCATCATTAATCGTTATGTAGGAGTATTTGAGAGGTACAAGAGCCTTCTACAGATGGCAGTTTAATTCCATAAGCTCTTGCCCAGTTTGTTCCTGGCCAGACAGGAAATGGGTAAGCCACATTTGTCTTTACTGCCTTTTAAGACAGGGAATGCAGCTCCAGAGGAAAAGGCAGAAGGCAGAAGGCCAATTACACCTCCTGTCGATTCCTATTACTAAGTGAGCTTGCTTTAAGTACAAAGTTAATCCACAGGCTGCCCATTGATTCATATTAATTTGACTCCTTTCATTTTTGCAGATTAGCTGCAACATCAGAGAAGCAGATGAGCAATAATTAAAGTCTGAGCTTTTCCAAATTCTCTGCAAAACAACAGATACTGTCCTCTCCAGTGTTTGCTTTGAAATCCTGGAAAATACTCTTCGTGAAAAACCTGTTTGCATGCCCAGGCACATCCAAACTTTCCACTTGTTCTCAGACTTTGGGCACCGGTTCTGTTCTCAGTTGGAAAAGGACATAAGGACTGGAAAAGCAAATGAGGTCTTGCAGTACTTTTCAGTGTTCAAACTTCAGTCTTTTCATATACATGTGTTAACATTATTATTTTATGCCTTATATGCTTTAATGGTACTATAATCATGTATGACACTTTTCAAATCTACTTAGGCAGACGTCCTGGTATCGATTTCATTTTATATTTATCTTCACTAAGAAAAATACAAATAATTTGAGCTGAGGTCATCTAATTTAACTTTGTTTTGTTATATCCATGTTTCTTATGTCCTATGCCCATTGTGTCCTGTGCTTCACAATTCCAGCTGATTCTGATCTTGCCTATAAGCCAGTTTCTGCGGCTGCTGTCTTCTCCATTCTCTGGAAGTATTTCATGCTGTAGGAATACTTTCACTGGTAAGGCAGAAGGTACTAGCAGCCAGTGGCTGTGCTGGCCATTTCTACTCCCACATGGTTTACCATTTGAGGGTGAGGTAAGAGAAGAAATGTGCCCATGGGATGAGCAGGAAAAAGTCCTGGCAGTATTATTGGTTTTTTTCTGGTTGCTGTCACACTGTTAGCAGCAAACTGCAACTGCCAGCTAAAGCACTGGGGAAAGCTCTTCTACTGCTGCCTACGGCATGAGCCACATGTGTACATCAGCATGGCAGGTACATCTGTGTGCTGTTGGGGATGGCTCAGAGAGGAAATTTTTTCACATTCTGTTGAACTGATTCTGTTTAATGCTTTTAAATGCCCTGATCTGTACAGCCCGACATGATTTAGTCCTAACAAAGTGCATGTGTTTGTCATGTTGTCTCCAAACATTGTGTCTTGATTCAGTGTATTTGCTCTTCTGTGCACTGAAGTTGCATCTGCTAATTGATGCTCTGAAAACCACATGTGGAGACCCATGGAACTCTCCACCGAGTTTGTTGAGGGTTGGTGACTGACCTTAAGGGGCACCTGACTTTATTAATGGAAGTTGCAGCCAGTCTGGTGCTGATTCATCTGTTGAGGCTCAGTGGAGGGAATCCTGCTTGGCTGAGCTTGGCAAGACTGGCTGTTGCTGAGGGTTGTGATACAGAGCCGCACAACAGACATATTTTACATGTCAAGTCAGTATTTGCTGTATATATGTATACATATGAAATACATGTATGTCTGTAAATACAGCTGTACCTCCAGATAAGAATTTAGTTAGTGACTGAACTGAGAAATCCTTAAAAAAAAAGTAGTCATTCTGCAATATGCAGGCTACTCATAGTAGGGAAAAGACAAGGAGGCCAATCTCAGAAAAGTTAAAGCTGGGCCTGAAGTCACCACTCAGTAAAGCTGACTCTTTGTGAGAGGCAGCAAAAACATTACAGGACCCCTTTCTTACATTAAAAGTATCATCTTACATTAAAAGTATCAGGCTACTTTCAATAATGATTTTATTATTTTATTATGGGTATATTTTTCAAACCTTGTTTAATTCCCTGTAAAGGAAAGCCAGCTGCTTGAACAACACAGGCTCTTGCTGTGCATCATCGTGGCTTCATGAAGAGTAAAAAGAACAGTCAGGAATGACACCTGCATGTGAAATTATAAACAAGTTAAATCCCCGTGATCTGTTGCTTTGTCTGTTAAAACTCTGCCGGCAACAGCAAACTGCAACTTCCACTTTCAAAAAACAAAACACCATTCAGGTGCTGGAGAAATAGCTAGCACAAAATGTTCTGTTTAACAGATAATTAATGTTTTACAACAGTTATCAGATCTGAGTTCTATGTGTTTAAAAAAAAAAAAAAGACAGTTAGCAGATTATTGGAAAGGGCCAATTCACCATCCCTGGAAGAATTTAAAAGACATATAGATGTGGCTCTTAGGTACATGGCTTAGTCAAGGTCCTGGCAATGTTAGGTTGATGGTTGGATGGTCATAAAGGCCTTTTCCAACCAAAACTATTCTATAATTCTGTGATTCTGTGATTAGACTGTAAGATATCTAAACATTGGCTACAAGGCTGAGTATGGCCTTGCTGGCTGGGTAGTGGATTTTGAAGGCCACTGGATATTGCTTTTAGTTGCAAATTCTGTCCTTTTCAGTCACCAGGGAGTGTGCAAGTCGCTGTGATTTTGCAGTTGGGGTAAGTGATCAGGAGTGTCAAGGCGATACCCATGCCTGATCCAGTCTCAGGAATGCAGTTCCATAAGAGTCCCTTCTACATCCTCGCACCACAGGCTGGTCAACCTTGCAGAGAAAAGGAAGCCAGTAGGTAGGAGCCAGAGTAGCACCATTCTTGGCAAAGCAGGAGCTAGGCAATCTCATAGTCATGAAAACTGCAGATTTAAAAGTAGCAATAAAAAGCAGCCTTTCCACGTCCATGCATGTAAGGGAGCTTCTTTGCATAAATCGAAGCTACAGCACCTTGCTTCACTAGCAAGAGACAGGAACCACCACAAGAGAAGACCTTACAATCCAAAGCTGAGACCTTCTGTGCTGGAACTCCCCAGATACTCTGCTGGAGATGAGTAATTAGGAAATGAGCTTGAGGAGAAGAAGAAAGAAATATTAATATTCCATATTTTGGTTTTTGGGGATCTGTATTCAAGGAGGTTTTGGTCCCTGCGCAAACCCACAGAATTACTATAAGGTTCAGGCATTTTACTGAATATTTCAGCTACTCAGGTGAGAACAAAAATAGATGGTTCAATTAAATCTGTACTGTGAGGGTCCAGTTACTGAAAGTTAGTTATATCAAGATTTTAGAAAGAGCTTTTGCTGTTGTAGATGAAAATATGAATTTAAACAAGTACAGGCACCTGATGTGACTCCTGGGATGTCCTATTCAGGGTCAGGAGCAGGACTCCATGATCCTAATGGGTCCCTTCCAACAGCATATTCTGTGATTCTGTGAAATATAGAATAGGAACTACTTACAAAAATATAGTCTAAATATTCATTTTGACACAAGTATATTTTAAATTTAAAATAGGATTCAAAGTACACTGAAACAAGATGTACTATAGCAGATAGTTATATAGTGATTGCCAGTGTAACTCTAGGTTGTAGATTGCAAAGTTTACTCATGCAGACAATATTCCAGGAAAATCCAGGTGGGCACAGGATGGAGTAGAAGGACGTCATATATTTTGAACTGGAGGTGTTTATACACTACTCTGCAGAAGGCTAGAGTTAGGATTTAGGTTAGGGATAGGGAAATCAAAGACCTCAGAGCTGAAATGCCAGCAATGCCTTGTTCAGCCCAAAGATCTGGCATGACAGCTGGGCTCAGGACAAAGCTGTGAAAGTCAGTGCACATCTGCAATCATGAACAGGCCTTGTCTCCTGCAAGGATAGCTAGTTGTAAAGTTAGGGTCTGGGTTAGTTATCTGAGGACAACATTGGAGCAATGTCCAGTTCACAAAAGTGCACTGTTCTTTCCAATATAGGTTACCTGTATTCTGCTACAAATTTTAGCTCTGAAAATAGAAAAGTAATTTTTTGGTCCAAAAGCATTCAAGTGCCATTATCCTCTTTCAACATTACAGAATGAATCTGGTAAGAGAAAAAATTGTAAAAAAAATTTGTAATAACCCAAAAATAACAAAACACTGTGGACAGAAATTTGTACCAGATGCTACAGTACAGATGTAAAAGTAAATATAATTAGGCCTATTAAGAGCAAAATAACATCACTACTAGTTTTAAAATAAGTAGCTTTTACTTATTGTCATGAACAAAAGTCATTGATAATTGCAGAAAACCTTTTCTGTGGATGATGTCCCTTTTCTTTATTGGTTCTGTGCCTGTAACAATCTATTTTTAAGATTTATTTGAGATATCAGCTGCAGAAGAAGCAGGGGAATGCCCAGCTGTTCAAAAGCTATTTCATGATCCAGAGGACTGCATAATGAAAAAAATTAGGGTTGCCATGGTAAAATATTATTTGTGTACAAATAAATCCCTGCAGACAGTGTCTCTCTCAGATGACATTACTTTTGCAGAACTTTGTAGAAAACAGAGGACAAAAGCCAAATATGACGATATGTGCAGAGATGGAAAACGGGGAAAAAAGGAAGTGAGACAAGTAAAGGCAGATTTGTTCAGCTCTGTTGAAAATCATTGGTGCTTATTTTTATGAATTGAGTAAAGTGGACCTGCATGTGCTGTACCTTGCTGAAAGCAGCTTTCCAGGGGCTTCTTGAGATAGAAATAGGGTAATGAACCTCCCTGGAAGAGGCAAAATTTCTACCCAAAAAAGTAGGGAAATCCTGCAGTGAAGGGTTGCCCTCTTAAAGAGAGACCTCCTGTCACAGAACTAGTTCAGCTGTGTCAAGAATTTTTCTGTCTCCTGAGTCAGAAAAGAACTGGCAGACATCATGGCTGCATTATATCGTTGGGGTTTGTAGTCCTACTGTTATGTCCTCACCTGGCTGCTGGGCTGGGATTTTGTGTGGCTTGAAGTCATGCAGTAATCCAGCTCTTAGCCAGGTATCTCCTCCTGCCTTTGTCAGAGCTTTCTCTCTGCCAGCACTGGAACCATCTCTTCCGTTGAAACATGCTGAATAGAGCAAGGATATGTACACATGTACGTAAGGGAAAGACATGTTTACAGCAAGAACAGTTCCAGTTGCAACATCGAATAGGAAGTGTATGAGATTTAAAAAAAAAAAAAACACAAAAAAACCAAAAAACAACCAACCCACCACCACAAAAACAAGAGAGCTGACATACATATGGCACTTTTGCCTGAAGGAACTATGGTTGCAGTTTTACAAATTCATAACCCAGTGAAGAATACTCTTCATTTCACAACAACCGCAAAGGAAATCGGGACACTCACTCAACACTAGAGATTGCTGAGTACCCCAAAAGGCATAACTTCACTTTTACAGCCCTCTAAAGAAGCAGCTCCAGCTTCCCTTTGTTTTTCAGTTTGATATATGGCATAGATATATGGGCCACGAGATAAATATATATTTAAAGCTGTACAGGCAGGTATTGCCACAGGGTTCCCCCACAGCCTGTTCATGTTAAATACCAGCATTTCAACAGATGCCATGCAACAAAGAAAAATCTCTGTAATGTATTGCTTACTTTGATTACAGGCTATAACTTGTTAGCAACCTGATGAAAAACCTGAATGGCAGCTCCACAGTGTTCCTGCATAGCCAATTGATCTGACTTTCACCTTGTTTCATGGGGAAAACTGGCCTTTTTACCCCTGCTACACCAATGCGTTCTTATCTGCAAAGTTTGGGACACTTAAGCAGTTGTTGAAAATCTTCAGTGCATTTATTACGATGGTATGAGAAAGGAAATAGTTGGGAGAAGAAAGGAGAGAGATGTACACGGAGGATTTTTATTGCTTGGAATTATCCATTTCATTCCTCTGCAAGAAGGCAGCATGCTAATGAGCTCAGATGTTTATATTTTAGAAGTGTTGTTTAAACAGTTATGGCTTGATTGGCATTTCATATCCTAGTTTTATACTTCTGTCTACTTCTTCCTGGTTTACCCTGCAGCTGGTGTGAGAAGAGTGAGGCTTCTCAAACTGAAATGTCATGTAGCCCAAGTTAACGGAGTATAGAACCCAAATAATGGACATAAAGATCTCCAACATGGGAGGTATAGAAAAACCCTTGTATACTGTCTTCTTTAGAAGCCAGTTTTCATTAAAAAGACAGCACCACTTTGTCATTCCTGATTTGCTTTCCAACCAAAAAGGCTTGCCAATTGGAAAACCTACAAGGACAAAAATGTCTTCCACAGGTTAAAATATTTGTTCCCTCAGAATTATTAGGGACTGTTGGAGATTATGAATGCTTCCAGCTTGGCAGAAGGAATGACTGACTCACACTGATCATCTCTAAACAAAAAAAAGTAAATCTAGAAACTTTAGAAGTTCTTCTTCCTGTTTTTAAAGCTAACAAACAGATGAGGCTATTTCTTCTAAAGTTTTTTACTTAGACAAAAAAAGAAAAGCCAAAATTACACCCCTTCTTGTGGCTGTGGTTTTGCCCTGTCAGCTGGTCTGATTAATGTCTCCAGCAATATGTGTGCACAACCTGGCCATCTCACACCAGGGTAAAATCGTCAGATGATCAAGTACTGATCTTTGCACCAAAGGCTGTACATTGTGGTAAAAAACCAAATTTCAGTTGTCAACAAAGTTACAGTTCTGTGGCTTTCTTGCAAACATGTAGAGACAAAAGCAGTGAGTGAGGACTACAGATAATGGCAAGGTTCGGGGTGGGGGAATGACTAATAATTAATGACACTGGGTATGAGGTTTCCACAACAATGTGCTGTCATGGACTGAGTCCTATGACTGACTTGCACAATACATGTATATGTCTTTGAGTTGTTCTCTCATCTGGTTAGGAGTACTCCATTTTTAGTGCTAGCATCATGACAAGATGGGTTCAATAACCAGGAAGCTGCCAGATCCCCTATTCCCACCAGTTTCTAGGCATGGATTGTTACTTGCTCTGAGACGTGCAGGTGCACCTTAGCTGTTTTTTTCCAAGGTGAAATCTCACAGAGAGTTCTATAATTATATTGTGCCATTATCTATAGCCACCCAGAGAACAAACCAGAAGTGTTGAGATTACAGGTGGGCCAACAAGAATTGGTCTGCTGCAGAACTCCAGAGCAGGACTCCCACTCGGATCTTACAACTGTCACCATGACATAACAGCAACTTCATCAGCTTCCTCAGACTGAGCCACTGTTCATCACTGTTCCACCTTCCCTAAGCACCAGGGTACTCATTTCTTTGTCCAGACCTAGCGCTATGCAAAGGGAGAGCTGGGCATTGTCAACACATCATCTCTTAACTGACTTTCTATTGGTGTCCCTTTATGCTTGGCTGATGGTCTGGGAATCGTCCGCCCAACTGGTGGCTTGTGAATAATAGTATTAATTCATGCTGCACATTAGTCCCAGTTATATGACAGCTTACCACGACACTCAGCACACCTTCTGCACAGCAGTGAAGCGGTGGGCTGTAAGAACCATGGAAGTGCATGGGAGAGAAAAACAGAAGCATGTACTGCTGCTATTTGTATGGCACTGTGCATAATAGGCTAAAGAAAGCTGATGCTCCTGTAATTTTAAATAAAGTACCTTTTAGAATTGGTTTGTCAGATGGGATTCCTCCCTGTAATTTCTTTATGAGTAAGCTTTTCTAAAATTTACCATGAAATATGCTTTGGAATGTATTTTTATCACAGATTCACATCACAGAATCTCAGAGGCTGGCAGGCATCTCTGGAAGTCATTTAGTCCAAATCTCTGCTCAGGCAGTGTCAGCTACCACAAGTTTACCAGGATGGTTGTTCCATTGCATTTCTGGTATGTCTCTAATACATACTCCACCATCTGCTGAAGAAACTTGATGTACTGTTTAATTGTCCAAACACTAAAAAATTTTTCTTCTCTGCTTGTTCTTGCTGCCTCGTCTTGTCACTGGAAACCACTAGAAGAGTCTGGCTTCATATTCTTTATTCCTGCAAGAGGTTTTTGTACACATTGAACTACACTGTCTCATGATAACTTCAGTCATGGCTGCTCCCAACACTCACATTCCCAAGTTTTCTCTGAAACTAACAGAAACAGAGCACTTTGGCACTTCAGTCACCCATGGACCAGATCAGGAAATCATCATCAGTGGAATCCAGAAAATCTCTGAATTACTTGTACTCTACTGCATTAACTGCAGCAGATGTCAGGGTGGCAGATCCCCATGAGGGCCAGGGCAAATGAAAGTGAAGTTTATTCCAGCCGTCTGAAAATCTTATCAGAAGATCTTCAGATCTCATCTGAAGTAGACCTTCTTTTCCCTAAGCATTCTAAGCTCTTCTGTAGAAGACACCTTTCTCAACCCCACCCATGTGAGTCTGCCATCCCAAGGCAGTGCTCCATGCACTACTGCTGTTCTCTCGTATGAAGGGCAACTTCATCTCCTCACTCTCCCAGCCGGACTTTTCTAATAAATCTGTTGCCATCCATCACAGCACTCCAGCCATGTAACCCTAACAGCTAACCCGGCATACCAAGAAGATTGCAGCGAGACTGTAACTCTGCAAATGCACACAGACCTCTAATTCCTCCTGTTTGCTCTCCCAGCTGCAGTAGATAATTAAATTGTAGTTGGTGGCTGCAACACATAATTAAATGGTAGTTGGTGCTTGCAACTTTAATTATGAATTCCAGGCGGGGCGGGGAGGAAGGATCTCATTTTAACCTCTATTTCATCCTCTGGTTTACAGTCCTTCAGGAATAAAAAAAATACTGTAACCAAGAAACAAACGGTTGCAATCTTTTCTCCAGCTTAATCCAAAGACCTGTGGCAGGACTAGGCTTTAGATGGAAACAGTAAAGAATGCAAGTGAGCAATTGAGCACCCTAGCCAATTATTTCTTCCATTTTGCCTGCTATCTCCTTTTGTGGAAATCACTTTGTTTCAGTTTTAAGTAACTTTAAAACAATTCATTATGTCTGACTTCTGTTTTGTGCCAGTCAGAAAAAAGTTAGTCAGAGAAAGGAAAGTCCTTGCTTGTTTGTAAAACAGTTTTAAACCCAGGAAGAATTTCAGGGCCCTGAGAACCTACCCCAGTACTGCAAGCTGAGATGCCCCAAAGGGATGGTGACATAGACACACTGACACTGGATCATGTCAGAAACCCTTTCCCATGTGGACTAGCAAGTTCATCGCTTAGGGCAAAGAGATGAGCTGTGTTGCTTTTGGCAGGTGGAAGAAACAGCATACATCTGTGTTGACCAGGCATTTTGAATACTTCTCTAGTGTTATCATACATTGGTCAATGATTTAATAAGATTGCAAGGAACAGCCAGAGTGAAGGAAAACTGTTAGAAAGAGGGAGGAATACAAAGTAGTAGGATGCTCAGGGAGGTCTAACCTCTACAGGACAGCAGAGGAGCCAGAAGAAGAAGATAAGACTGGCTGCAAGAACAAAGAAATCCAGGCATGTACTGCAGCTATTTTTCATGAGTTATAATCACAGGTAGCAGCATCATTTCCCCTTGATATATCAACTAGCACATTGGGATGTTTACAAAAAAAAAACAAAACAGATTGTGTTTTGAACAAATATGAAAATTAAGATATTTCTGTTGTAACAGAAATTTTACAAGAGTAACATGTGCCACAACAGTAGCAACTGTGAGCAAAAGCAGTTGGAGAACAATGCTGAATGGCAGGTTTCCTTCATACAACCACCCTAGAAGTTAAACTATCTTGGATGACCTTAGGGGCCATTTAACAATGCCCACTTTTAAAGATCAATAGACCCTAGTTATTTTTGTAATTCAGTAGCTTCTTGTTTACAGCTCCTTAATCCATACAAGATTTGCGATGAACTCACCTGACAATTCAGTTTATTTGCTATTGTTTCCTTTTCTGCTACTGTTAATTTTAAATTTGATATCTCTATTCTTTTCACTTGAAAACTTACATATTTCATAATACATTATGATACCGCATCAAAATTTTAAATGGCAGTTGTGGATACCTTTGTAATGTAAAAAGCAGTCTGTTAAACAAAACGTGAGTGATTTGAGCTCTGTTTAATTGAAGACTCTAGGAAAGGTATACACAGAATGACAGAACCATAGACCGACTGAGGTTGAAAGGGATTTCTCTAGGCTATCTGGTCCAACCCCCTGCTCAGCCAGGGCCACCCAGAGCTAGGTGCCCAGGGCCACATCCAGATGATTTCTAAATATTGACTCCAGAGCCTCCCTAGGCAACCTGTGCCAATGCTCAGTCACCCTTATAGAGAAAAAGTGTTTCCTGCTGTTTGTAAGGAATCGTCTGTGTTTCAGTGTGTGCCCATTGCCTCTGGCCCTGTCACTGGGAATGTCTGGAAAGAGTCTGGCTTCATCCCCTGTGTGCACTCTATTCAGGTGTTTGTACACCTTAATAAGATCTCCCCGAGCATTCTCGGAGCTCCAGGCTGCACAGCCCCAGCTCTCTCAGACTGTCTTTAAAGGAGAGATTTTCTTGTCCCTTCATCATCTATGTAGTCTTTGCTAGACTTTCTCCAGTATGTCCATGTCCCTTGTGTGGGGACAAAGCTGGACCCAGCACCCAGGTGTGGTGTCACCAGTGCTGAGTAGAGTGGCAGGATTGCTTCCACCCCCGCTGGGAACACTGCTCCTCATGCAGCCCGGGATGCTGTTGGTGGGGTTTTTGCCACAAGGGCAGACCGCAGGCTCATGGTCAGCTTGGTGTCTGCTAGTGCTCTCTGTGAAGCTGCTTCCCAGCTGTGCAGCCTCCAGAAAGTACTGGTGCCTGGGGCTGCTCATACCCTCGTGCATGATGTTGCACTTCTCCTTATTAAACTTCATGAGGCTAAACACCACAAAACCCACCATGACGCAAAATACATTTTGTTTATTCCTGTTCCACAGAGCTCCCAATGTCGTTGCAGTACTTCCACGTATAGTTGTCTCCGTGCTAAAGGTTACCTGTTCAACCCAGCAGGAATCATACAGTACACAGGGACTGAAAACACGACTCATGGCCTGGTTTTATATTGAGTTCTGAAGACATTGCATTTTCCATTCCTACAATGAGATGTGCTGTTCGTGGCCTCACTGTGCATAGTGATTCCCTATTCCCCTGTGGGTAAATATATCAAAGGAAAGACAGTGGTACTTACTCACCCAGCAGTAGGCACTGTAAACACTTGCAAGTTTTGGTCATAGTAAGTGTAGAATCTGTAGAAATAGAGATAAAATATCAGTATCCCAAATTACGGAGTATAATAAAAAAAGAAGAGCCATGTTTAAAGGTGTAATGCCACGCAAAGATGCTGACAAGTCTGAGCTCTGCTGAAAAGATTATGGCCAACTTAGTACTTGGCATGGATGTGGTAGCAATAAAGTAAAACAGTAAATAAAAACTGCAGTGCGTATCCAAAGTGAGTGTATTTCTACTGAGACTGTCTCATTTCAAAGAGGCTAGAAAATTGATGGAAAAGACACGTGAAAATCCATGCCCAAAAGTTATGCAATGATCAACAAAGTCTTCCTACTTGGAATCCCCTGATTCAGTCCTGCCAGGAGCATTTCATAATTGCTGCAGACAGCTTCACACAAAACATGAGTGTGAAAGCAGCAGCTATTTCTTTCTGCAGACCTGCGAGAAAATGTGGAACCTATCAGAAAATAATATTTTTGTATGAAAGAAATTATTCAGAAGAAAATTACAAAACTCTTCATTGAAATCATTTGTGCTTAAGAACTACCTGTGCCAGTTTTCTTCAAATAAAAGAATTCCCAAACACCACCAGAAGTGGAGATTTCTGTGAGCAAAAGAAATGAAAACATCTGGTTTTGAAGACAGACATACAGTAAATGATTCTTCAGATATTTGTATAATTATATAGATCATGATTCTAATCCTCCTTATATTCATGAAAACAAGGAGAATGGCTCCTTGAGCCAGTGGAGCTGCATTTCATGGGGACATCCAATTTAAGATGGAAATACAAGTTTGTTGCTGTAAAACAGCTGGTGACCATCAGGCCTGTTGAATTCAGACCACAAACTCATTAGAGCAGGAACTGCTTCTCTGTTCATGGCTGGTGTCTTATTTCTTAATTGGCAGTGTCATTACAAAATGAGAGTAGAAAGAAAAGCTCTGATTTTTGCTAATTCAAACCAGAACTAGAATGACATCAGTTTGTTAGTGTTGGAAGCTGAATTTTGACATGCCTAAATAACAGAAACCCTGTTACACTATTCAAGCACTAGAGAGCCCAATCATGTTTGACTTTGCTATGGTCACACATTAACATTTTACACAATCTCCTGCTTTTAAAAACACAACTAACCCTTCATGTTTCTCCATGTAGATTTCAATGAAGATTCAAAATCCCTTGATGAAAATAGAAGAGAAAAATATCAGTGTTGAAAAAAAACACACTTCTGAAATGCTGGCACAGGCAGAATTGAATACTCAGCTTACTTCAACCTGTCTCATAGTGATGTATTTCCCTGGTTTTCTTTGTAATATTCTCTGAATATTATTAAGTAAGTCTTTCCACTGACAGTTTTTGTGTGCCAAAACAACACACTGAATTTTGAAAATAGAAAAGGAGTGTAGTAAAAGGCTAAAGAATAATAAAATATTAATATATCTTAATTTCTATAATAGACATGAGGAGGAAAAAGTAAAAAGGGAACAAAACGGGATGAGACATTGCTTTCAAGAAACTGCATGTAATGATTCAACTGTGCTCCCACTGAAGGAAGAAAAAGACTTTCACTTTATATTAACGGAAGCAGGCAAAGATCTTCAGTCACCTAGAGATGCTGCAAACTGAAAAGATGTGTATCTTTGAACACGATGTTGGAGAAAAAGAGAACAGTACATTTTATTTTACTCTGCTCAATGTTAGTTGGCCCTAGAAATAGAAAGATAGTCTGAACAGCAGCAAAAAGCTGGAACATCTAAACACAGTATTAAAGATTTTTATTCATTCTTTTCTCTGGCATCCAGTGGAGAAGAGACTGAGAAGCTGGGCCACAACAGTCCCCTGCTGCGCTACAGGGTGGGGACAGAGTGACTGGAAAGCTGCAGAGTGGAAAAGGACCTGGGGGTGCTGGTCAGCAGTCAGCAGAACACGAGCCAGGGTGTGCCCAGCAGCCAATGCCATCCTGGCCAGAAACACAAATAGTGTGGCCAGCAGGGCCAGTGCAGTGTTTGTCCCCCTGTACTTACTGGGCACTGGTGAGGCCACACCTCGAGTCTTCGGACCCTCTCTACAAGAAGGACATTGAGGGGCTGGAGAGAGTCCAGAGAAGCTGGTGAAGGGTCTGGAGCACAAGTCCTGTGAAAAGCAGCTGAGGGAGCTGGGGTTGTTTGGCCTGGAGAAAGGGAGGCTCCAGGCTCTGGGAGACCTTATCACTCCCTACAACTGCCTCAAAAATGGTGGAAGTGTGGTGGGAGTCAGTCTCTTCTCCCAGCAATAATAAGAAATAGGAAGAGAGGAAGTTGCCTCAAATTGCACGAGGAAGATTTGGACTGGACATTATGAAAAAATTCTTCAGCAATGTGTTCATCAAGCACTGGAACAAGGTGCCCAGGGAAGTTGGTGGAATCACCATCCTTGGATATATTTAAAAGATGCATAGACAGAGCAGTAGGAGACATGGATTAGCGGTGGAATTGACAGTATTAAGTTTACAACTGGACTTGATGATCTTAAAGGTGCTTTCCAACCTAAACAATTTTATAATTGATCATATGATTCTAAAAAGCAGCAGTAGTCCTAACGTGGTTTTAAGCATCATCTGAGCAGCATGGTTGGGAATTTACTGCAAGAAAAATCCAAAGGAAAAATAGGGAATAAATATATAATGGTTATGAAAAGCATCTTACCTCAGTTCATCCAGCACATCGCAGTCAAGAGTCAAGATTTCTGCTTTCAGAACAATAACAAACCAAATTTTTAAAGGATTTTTTAAAATTAATTAGTGTATTAATAGCTTGTTTTCTTTGCCTCTGTGTGCATTTTTTCCTATATATGTTTTAGATTCAAATTTTATAATAGACTCTAAAACTCCCCAGAACACTGGATTAAACATTCTTCTCCTTTCTCTTGCCACAGTATATAGATTCATGTTCAAATACCAGTTCAGCTGCAGGCAAAGCAGCTGCTAATTCACTGAATGCAAACCTAAACACATTCCTTGTTCCTTTACACACTTCTTTAGTTTTCTTCAAGACTGAAAGGTGCATGTAAGAGGCAATGGGTCAAATCTTAGTCTCATCCAATCAGGCATAAAAGTCAGCAAACACCCGTTAAATCAAAGCAGGCAGAATAATGTGCAAAAGATGCCAGGTCCTTTAGGCGGGAACACTGATATGTCTGCAAAACAGCCTTGCACACTTTTTCCTTTTCAACCAGTTTGTGCACAGCTGTGGCAGTTATTTACCATTTCTGTTCTTGCTTATCTTCAGGGCAAAGCTTTCCTGATACAAAGTACCTCTGCCCTCCTCCATCTTCACCGGCTGTGATTGTGGACATCCAGCCACTCCACTGTATTCTACTGATTTCTTGGCAAACTCCCCTTCCCCTTAGGAGTGGTGTCCCCAAGACTAAGTTCTGATTTGGACTTGACAAGCATTTCTGTGTTAAAAGAATTTGTAGCGTGTTCTCAACTGAGGACAATTTGCATTTGAAGCCAACATCTACATACACAGCTTCAGACACAGATTTAACTTCATGGGTTTTAAAAGCCTTTAATGCTAACCCGAGAACAATTGTCAGCATTTATAATGGTGATTTCTGACACACCACTGGGGATTGTTACATAATCAGAAAGAAAAGAAAAGGAACCACAAAAGTAAAAGTTCTGCCAGAAAAAGTAGATGAAACCAAACAGATGGTTTGTATTAACTGAAAGGGTATCCAGATTTGTGATTTTCATTTTCCTTAACAGCAATATCAACAAGCAAATTAAGAAAACTCATAACATTCCTTTAATTAACTGTTCAAACACTTAGTCTTTGTATCCTCAGGTGACCATCAGCACCATCAGCTTAATTGCCCGTACAGACAGGGATGGGTGCAGATCTCACCCTGTTCTGGACACTTTTTAGTGGCAAATTGTGCACAAAACCTAAAGGTATAGTGAACACCCTGCCATGCATTATTACTGAAACATCATGCTACTGATGTATTTTGCCCATCCCAGGACAGGCCATGAATGCACCAACCTCCTGGGGCTGCATGTGATGAGAGAAGCCACACATGGTGCAACGTGTGCTTGTGCTGCCTGTGTGCAAACATCCGTGAATTGAAACACCCGGACAGATCTGCCCCAGATTCCCTTGCCCCACCTCAGAGCACACCAGCTCATCCTGAGTGATGAACTGTAGGAAAAGGTCCTTCAGCAAAGCAGTCATTACAATAAACTCTCTACTTACTCCTATGTACTCTCCAGGGGCAAAGGAAATTATGTTAAAGAAGTTCATCTATGTGCTTTTTTTCCTCCTATACTAGTCCACTCTGCAACTAGGTCCCCAAGTAGCTTAATTCTTCCTGATGCTCAAGTTTCCACTCAGAACCTAGAATTTGTGGCCTCTAGGCTATGATCTCCAGGCTTGGGAGCCATCTGATTTTCTTCTTGGGTGGCTTCCACAGTCGTATACTATAATCAGGATCAATTACGGATTTATTTCTGACGAAGAACAGCCATTTCTCATGGTTTATTCTGCCTCTTCAGACAGTGATTAAGACAATTCTGATTCCCACAAAATAAATAGGAGAAGATTTAGTAGACAGGATTTATTGGAAATAGTTCTTCCTCCATATAGCAGGTCACAACATGGACAAAACTTTTCGTTAGAAAGTTGCTACTAGGTCCTGAGAAAGCCTCTGAAAATATTAAGGCAGCTTCTGCAAAAATCTTATGAAATATCTGAAGGTGACACTTAGTGTTAGACAAAAGAAGTACATAGATGAACCGAAGAAGAAAGAGGGAGCAAACCCATCTTTTTCATACACAGAGCTTTGTCTATGCAATGAATGGAGAAACAGGCTCCTACAATCCAAAGCAGTGACGCATACCAAAAGGTGCAGCTTCATCAAACACCACTCCATCGGAGTCACATCAAGTGCCTGAGAGCATGGAAATGACAGCTGGGCAGGAGCGTGTGCTGTGAGCCCATGACCCACCAGAGGGAGAAGTTCCTCCTGCTGCATTTCCTCAACAAAACCTGAATTATCAACATGCACAAAAACCAGGTCCATGTTGAACAGCCCTTGGCTGTAAAAACACCAAATATTATTTATTTAACACCCTTAAATAAATAATAACTAAATAATAGGCCCAGCAAAACAAAGGCAGCCGGGCTACACCACTCCTTTTCCTCTTGCCTAGGTGCAGATCTCATTAGTTCTGCTCTGTTTTACATGCCACTCAGGGTACAATACCAGTGTAACTGCAGAGTGTTTTCCTGCAGCCCATTCTGCTGCCCTGCAGCCCAGACTGTGCCCACGCAAGAGCCTGAAAAGCTCTTTGTGCATGGAGCAGCAGAAAAAGTCGTCCCCTAGGCCACCATCTCAAGAGACCCATCAGGAGCCAGGTGAGTCAGCAGTCATCATGGTTACCAGAAGAGAGATTCCAGCCCTATTATACCAATTGACACAGCTGTTCAGAATATCAGACATCAGTATTTTGAAAGTTTTATTTGTCTTTATTGCCAGATGTCAAAGGAATTATTAACCTAGATGCTAGCAGTTTGAGATGTCTGCAGCAAGGTTATGGTGACCCATATAAAAGTCTCAGTTCACAATCCTGTGGTCTGGGAATTCAGATGAGTCCTACTAGCAGATAATTGGTACATTTAGTAAGTGTTTATTTGTTTCTAATTGTACTTGAAGCTCCAGCTAACAGACTATATCTACAAGACCTTTAAAAGCTTAGGCATGACCCAGTAAATAATCAGAACAATGAAAACGCCTTTAGCTTGCAATGTTTAAAGCTTGCTACTTTGTTATAGTTTCCCCAGCAAATCAAAACCTATTCTCCAGTTGTTTTAGAAAGAGTTTACTGAATTAACAACCATTTTCCTTCAACACCTCTCGAATCAGAGGGAAGAGAAATGAAGAAACAAAAGAGGCTGGGTGTAAATCTTTCACTGTTGAATTGATTTGCTCTGCACTTTTTGTATTGTGTAAGAGCAATGTGGCTTAATAACTCTAGCATATCCCTTTGAGTGAAAAGCTTCTGATTTTAAACTTTCTAGGGTAAAAACTAACAGCAGGTTGGGGATTGGCTATCTCCAAGATTCCCAGATTGCAAAAACTCAGTATACATATAAAATACGTTTTGCTACCTACTCACCTCCTACACCTGCATATTTTGCTTTGTTTTATGTTGTATTGCCATCAATATTTTAGTTGCAGTTATTGATGAAATGTGAAACAGGACGAATCCAATAAAACAGAACAGAATGGGGGAAATGGACACTGAGATGGCTTTGAGACCTGCCCTCTGCCTACATCTCTTCTGGAAGAGCTGCTCCTCCATGGGATGTCAGCGTAACCAGGACTCAGGAATGGTCATTGATAAAAGTCCTTCTCTGCTACTTGCAAAGAGTAAGGAGCAGAGAAACAAGAACAGTTCTAGCTTGAAACATGTTTTGCGTCATCTTACCTGTGTTTAGCTTGGCTGAAATGCAATTATTACTTCCTGGTTTAGTAGGAATTGTTCCAACTGCTCGTGTTAATTAGCACAAGAGAGCAAAATAAATGTTAAGAGAGATGATGAGTACTTGTTTCTATAGTGGATTTTCTTTAGTGAGAGCTACAGCTAGAATGTTGAGGACAATACTCTCAGACACATGGTGTGATTCTTGAGGCTGTCTTGTGCAGAGCCAGGAGGTGGACTTTGATGATCCAAGTGGGTCCCTTCCAACTTAGGATTTTCTGTGATTCTATGAGTACGTACTTGTAATATTTGTTCCACTCTTCTAACTTTAAAAAAAAAAAAAAATATAGTAAAATAGGCCTAAAATGAGAATTTGTCCCTGTTTCTTAAATCAGATGTAGAACATGTTCACATGAGAATAACTTGGACAAAATAGTAGTTTCTTAACAGTGTTGTCATTACTTGTGTATACGAAGAGACAGAGCTAAATTTGAGTTAAAGAAAGCTTACAATTTTAGCAATCCACTTCCTTTTTGCATTTTCTTGGTCTTGTTTAAAAATTCTTCTCTCAAACACCTCTGATTTTAATAACAATGCTCTTTAGACTTTTTCTAAGCTGAAACACAAAATTTCTTTGAGTTAATTATGGAATCACTGAACTTTTACAGACAAATGCAAGATTTCTCTCATGTTTTTCCTTTTAAATCTCTGCCAGTTTGGGGCAGGGGATAAGGAAGAAAGCAAAAAGAGTGAGAGAAGTCAGCATAAATACTGAAAATTTTAAATGCTGACAATGGTAAACTGAACAGAACAGCATGCATTGCAACACGCTAAAAAAACCCCTTAAATCTGAGTTGTACTGCCACAAACAACCGCAAAAATTGTACTGTCTGTTCCTTGGGAATACATAGATACACTTTTCAGCAAGTAATGTTCTTATGCTCCCCCAGTGAAGCAGGAGGCACAATGTAAGGATGTCCTGTTGTGTCCTTGCTTTTGTCCATCAAATTCACATGGCATCTGCTGCCTGTCACAGAACTCTAGTAACCCTAATTCTACTAATTTTGCACCAGTTTTCAATGTCAGTGACAGACTTTGAGTTCTGGACAGGTAGAGTAGAGTAGAAGTCATGGATCTGAATGATGCATACGTGGGTCTCTCTCACACTTGGGAGTATCCTGTTACCAGCTTTGCATTCTCATTCACCACCAGTATGGAGCTGAGTAGAAGCATAACCCAAAGCATATGACTCTAGGAAGCTACTCCAGCTGTCAGTTGCCTTTTCATTTTGGAATCATAGAATTACTTAGGTTGGAAAAAACTTTTCAAATCGACCTATCGTCATCATAATTTTGTGCTTTGTCAAATTACAGAGGACAGGAGCAGTCGCTAAATGGCTAAACTCTAGAAAAATGTGCTCTGTGATAACAACAAATGAATTTATTTTCATGGCAATAGTAGACTACCCTTATTGAAGCCTTGTTGACCAGAACAGGATTAAGAAAGTAAATAATTTACTGTTTGCACTAGATTAAAATATAAAATATTTCAGGAAATTCAATGAGAATCAAGCTCTTTAGCAAATAGTTACTATATCAGCTTTTTCTTACATTGGTTAATTTTTATACCTATTACGTAGTGATTTATTATACTGGCTTGTACCATGAGTGATTTAATTGTCCTTAATGAAACAGTTACTTAAAGAGTAATAAACTAATATTCTGGCAAGAATATTCAGATGTGGTTAAGCTCTACATGAAAGAGAAATTAAATGTATGATGTAACAATGGTAGGAAATCTGCAACTACAGTACCTTTAGGAACTTCACAGACAATCTAGAGGTAGACCAAAAAAATTATATCCTAATCCTGTGCAATATTCTCTCAAAAGTAGCATTTTATTTTTATGTCTCAACTTGATTTTCAAAGACATACAAAAAAGATGAACCTATAATCACAATTCACACTTCTGCTGTGAATACAGGAAAGCACCAATGCAGTGAAGACTGAATTTTATGTTTTACAGCCTTCCCAAACCTCTGCTGACTTCTGTTTCTTTTTGTTTAAACATTTTCACTGAAATCTGTCTAGTTGATGAATATAATTAGTAACTTAATTTCACCATCTAAATCCATAGTTACATACAGAAGGAATACCTGCCCTAGAAGATGTACAGTCATAAATGGGCCTAAACAGACACTGAAAACAGATCCCGAAAACAGATCCCAAGTACTGTCCTAAGTTATTTTAGCCAGGAATTTGTTACTTCTTTATTAGACTTCATGTGCCTGAAAACTTTCTTTTGACACCCTAATATATTATATAACTCTCTGCAAGTTAGCTTCCACTTTTCTAAATCTTCTATTAGTAAAATTATCTCAAGAAAGTGCTCACATGCTTAATAGTTTGTGTATTTTTTCTGCTAAATTACCTCATCTCACTGGTGTCCCTTGTCTTCTGTCTGTCCTTAGGTCACCAGAGCTAAAACAATACCATCATTAAAAGATCCATTTCTTAAATACGCTCTTTTGCAGCTATGGCACTCTTCAGAAATTAACATGTAAGATTTTCAAAAGCACTTGTCATGGCTTGCAGCTGATGTTGTGGAATCCTTAGGGTTTAGCCTGGGATGGGGAAACCCTGGCTGTGTGTGTGGACAGGGAACAAGAGGATGGAAAGCTGCACCACGGAAAGGGCCCTGGGGGTCCTGGTCGATGGTGAGTTGAACATGAGCCAGCAGTGCCCTGGCAGCCAGGAGGGCCAGCCAGGCAAGGGAGGAGATTGTCCCACTCTGCTCTGCACTGGGGCGGCCTCAGCTCCAGAGCTGGGGGCAGTTTTGGGTGCCACAACACAGAAAAGACATTGAGCTGTTATAGAGTGTCCAAAGGAGGGCAACGAGGATGGTGCAGGGCCTTGAGGGGAAGCCTCAAGTGTGAGGAGTGGCTGAGGTCACTTGGTCTGTTCAACATGGAGAGGAGACTGAGGGGAGACCTCAGTGCAGTTACAACTTCCTCATGAGGGGAAGAGGAGGGGCAGACACTGATCTCTGCTCTCGGGTGCCCTGTGACAGGACTGAGGGAACAGCCTGAAGTTGTGTCGGGGAGGTTTGGCTTGGATATCAGGAAAAAGTTTTTCACCCAGAGGGTGGTTGGGCAGTGGAACAGGCTTCCCAAGGAAGTGGTCACAGCATCAGCCTGACAGAGTTTGAAAAGCATTTGGACAATGTTCTCAGGCACATGGTGCTACTCTTGGGCTGTCCTGTGCAGGACCAAAAGTTGAACTTCATGACCATGATTGGTCCCTTCCAACCCAGCATATTCTGTGAATCAATGATTTATTGGAGGGCCACTGATTTTAAGGGAAAAAATACACCACCATAACTAAAACCCTTCAAATACCTTGGCCTTTTGACCTAACTCATATTGAAATCAAAGAGTGGCTAAGCAAGAGTTAGGTAGGTAGTAACTTTCAGTGTACCTGATCAGTTATGCTCTTTTTTTTCTGCTGCTCTATGTTGCTGCCGAGCAAAGAGTATGTAAGACCAGGCTCTCACCCATCTTTTTGTAAGAGAATAGTTTACAAGAACAAAAACATCAGCTGTCTCTCCTGGTGTGTTTGATTTGTCACCATTACCAGTAGTTTTGTTACTAGGAAGTTCCCACAGGATTAGGTGCCTATCATGTACTTGACATACATGACAGGCATGATGCAGACTCACCTTTACACTTGCACTTTCTCTTTTTCTGTTCTGTTTGCAAAACAGATTTTAACCAGCTTAAACATAACAAAATTATCAGAGAAACAGAATAAAGCCCTGGAAATACAGTCTTTATCACGACATGAGTCTAATGCAAATGTAAGAAAACAAGAGCTATTTATGAAAGCATTAAAGGCTTATTACCTAAGCCTACAAAACACCCTCTGCAAAACACAAAATCTGAGTCCAGATGTAGCTTTGCTTCCAGGTCAAATTCAGTTTTGGTTTTCTCCTGTATTCTCCCCTTCCTGGATCCACCTCCAAATAAAAAGAAAACAGAAACATAAAGCTCTTACCTGTAAGTAAGAGTACATTTTCCAGGTATGCCTTAGCAAATACATGACAGTTGATATTCTTTGATTCCTCAAGATGGTAATTTCTTCATAAGAAGCACCTGGAGGTATACAACAGTTCAACATTTCTCCATGTTAGCTTACCCAGTCTTATTTTTGTCTATAACTGAGTATTATAGAGCAATAGTTGCAAACTTTTTCTAAATGTTTTGTTTAGACTCCAAGAATTTGTCAACAGAAGCTATTTACACACCTTATTGTGACCTCTTGTTGATCCATGAGAATTAACAGATAGTTCAAACACTATCAGTTTTCGTCATTCACAAAAACTGCAAAAGTAGGCAAGTAAGTAAGGATGAAGTAAAAAGTGTTCCATCTATTATTGTGTGCATTGTTGCTTTTTTCCCCCCTGTAAAAAATTGTTTTAATAACAGAGCTAGACCTAAAACACAGGAAATACTATGTGAAAGACATATGCCATACACACATTCACTAAATGTGACTACAACTATGACTAATTTAACCATAAAAAAATCCCAAACAAATAAATACAAATAAGATGTTTAACATTAAATATTACTCTGGGTTTTGCTAGGTTCATATTCAATGGAAGCAAATATTTAACACATGGAGTATTTGATGGTAACTGAACAGACACTATCCAGGAGGAGGAACAATTGAAAATCTTCAACTTAAAATGTTACACTGTTTTTGTGGAAACTTAAGCCATTCTTGGAAAAGCTCCAGTGACTTGACACAATCACATTTAGAGCTCTCAAGGTTTTATATGAGTGCATTGCTACATGGTGGCTTCATATACAAAGTACTGCAATGAAAACAAAAAGAAGAAAAGAACATTCAGAGTGCTTTCACATCTTCAGACACATATAAGAAAATTAGGTTCTACCTTATTATTAATGGCAGAATAATTTATCTTCTTTAGGGATTCAATTCAGGGAAAGAAACCAAATAATAAACAGGACAATAAAATGTTTATATGAAAATCTCCCAATAAAACCTACAATTTGTAACTCAGAGTGGTCAGTGTTTGGGCCAGTGCTCCAAAATAAAACTTACAAATTGTAACTCAGAGTGAGCTGTTTCAGGGATGGGGGCTATAGTTATTTTAATTCCATAGAATTGAAATTAAGCCACCTGCATATTAAAACCACTAAAAACATTGAGAAAATACCTTCCTAAAAACTCCTGAGAAGACTCCATTTCCTGGGGACCAGATGAGAATTATTTTGCTGTTTATCACCTTGACTCAACACTCTCCATTTGGTTCTGAGATGAGACAGTGGGGGGGGGGGGAGCAAAATTATCTGGCATTGATAACACATCTGGTTTTCTGATGTTATACTGACTTAAGCTATAAAGAAAAGAAAACCAACAAAACAAACACTGGAAAAATAAAAGAAGCAAAAGCAAGACTACATAATTTCAGAAAAATGCATTTTGAAAATTCTTTCCTAGTAAGCCAAAAATTGTGGAACTGGAGAAACAAGATATATTCCTGCTGGCCTTTACAGCTGGATGGAGTAATGCACACACTAGACTCAGGGGTACCCATTTAAGTAATTGTCCGTTTAGGTAACAGCAGCAGGTTTTGTATTTTCTACAGTTTTCTAAAGTTTTCTAATGACCACAACAGTCAAGTCTGACCACCTTCTGATTAACAAGAACATGAAATTTTGACAACAGCCAAAGAAGAGCAACTGTTATATCTGCAGATTCTCGGCTGGTGAGAACCGTTGTATCTCTGTTGGCTTCAGTGAAATTACTTGTAAGGCATTTGAAGACACTCTGTCGATATGTTATAATAGTTTTATGACATAGCTGTCAATACTCGCATCAGCTATACATCCCTCAACTTTAACTTGGTGGTCTAAATAGAATTCTCAAAGGAATCTTAAACTGATTTTTTGTTTAACTGTGCTATGAACTTATTCAACTCCTCGGTTCAGCTCCTACCCTTGAAATTCTGAAAAGAGATTTACAAGAAAGGCTGAAAATCAAACAAAAAATGTGGGAAGCCATAATGTGTATATGGGTCAAAGAAATGGGTGTAATTAAACAGAATTTTACTCTGGTATATTAATGAGGACAAGTTCTTATTCTTAATTAGAGTCAAACTCTTTGCTTCTGGTGGTACTAATACAATTTACCACCACCTGTTTTACCAGAGTGAACTGCTTTACCCAAGAGAATGCAACAGACTGTATGTTTTCAACGTTATCAGCCTTTTAAGTCCTGTATTTTAAGTGCATTTCCAAAGATGACTGAAAATTGTCCTCCAACATTCACCTACTGGAAAATCACAAAACAGGAAGACAAATGGGACACAGTTTTTAATTCACTCAATGTTTCAAATGCACAGGGATCCAGTGGTCAGTCATATGTTCATGCACACAGGAAAATGTAATTGCAGTCATTACAGCATGCACTTCACTATACAAAATATCTCTAAGCAATAATTGCAAAAACTAAACCTAATTTTAGTTTCTGTTTTCCAGTCAGAGAGACAGTGCAATTGATGAACTGTGTGGAAAAAGGTTGCCCATGCAAGATCTGCCACAAACAACCAATTTAAGTCATAAGGGACTGAAGGTCCTGCAATGCCCTGTTTCTACAGCTCATTGTTGGATTTATTATCCACTTCTACTTACCTGGACATCAATCACTACACAAAGTTGATTCAATAAAATTAAAGTAAGATTTCTATGCTTGTGGGAAAGTAGGTGGTGATGAGTCTGTTTCATTAACTACAGAATTTGGGGACATATACTCTTATGCTATTACACCAAAATCTTTCTTCTTTCTAACTTTTATTAGGATGGTGAGAAACAATTTATTTTCGAACGTTGTCTGTAAAACCTCCTTTATCAGAGGCAAATTAGTGGGACTATCCCTTGGAAGGCAGTGGGCATTTGTAGAAACCAAAGAATGTTCTTTGAAAGGGAAATCATATTTGGATGCAATGTCAGGATGAATTTAAGCAATAATACAATCTAGTTTTTTTTTTTCCTGGTTTTCTTTAAGTATGTACTAATTGGAGGTGGCAGAGGTGGGAAAGGAAAGAAGGAGAAAGAAGGAAGAAAAGTATGACAGGTAAGATACCAATATGGCCTCAGTCATGGCAGAAAGGGGGATTAAAAACTATACAGTTTTTAATCTAAAAACTATACTATAGTATAAAAACTATACTAGCGGGCATCCGAACTACGCAAAAAAACGGGTATAACACAAAATCCATTCAAAATTGAGTAAGCTGAGTTATCTGGTTTAGACTGAGTTACCTAAATGACTCATTTTGGTAAGGGATGTATACATGTTAAATAAAAGGTCAGTGGTGCCTTAAAATGTCAAAACCTTACATTGCCTACACCAGTGATACCACAAAGCCATGGACCTGCATAGAAATGGTCTTGTGGGCAAAGAGCACTGACACAGAGAGCACCTCTGCTCTCCAGAGCAGGCTATACCTCACCATGGTACACTGTTTAAAATGACATTTCTGGATTTGGCAAATAGAACAAAATATTTTAAAATAATCCTAAACTGTAACTAATTATTTCTCAGGAGTTTAAATGCATGCATGTCTCCCACCAAAAGTTTAAAAGATCCAGCAGGTAAAATGCTCCCAAATAGGTTAGAAATCCTAGATTTTCTACTGGGGCTTAAGCAGTCTTCATCATCAGTGTTCTTTATTTCGAAATCATTACAGCATTTGCAAGCTTAGAGACAGTAACATTTATTTTTATTATGGCTATGTTTTATGTTTATTATAACTATATTTTTATACTGTCACAGTAGTAAATGTTTAGATACATTTAGACAAGCAGAAGTTTTTCCTGGTATATGTATATAGTTATATTTAAGTATTGGATTATGCAACCAGCAGATTTGCAAATAGCATGTTGACAGCTCTTTACCTGAATGACAATGGTTTTGAGGCAGAGAAGAAAAATAAATCACACTTTATTTACTTATTTGTTTGTTTGTTTGTTTAAAATGCAATATGAGGTACTAAGTCATCTCTGTCAAGAGTTGCACCAGGATATCTGATGGCTGACATCCAGTTGTGGGGTTTGGCTATCCTCAGCTATATCTGCATCTAAAGATCAAAGGAGGAGAAAACAAAGGAGTAAAATACATACACAGGCCCTACCTCTGCAAGCCACACTGTCCTCTGTCATCTGAGTTTTCATTTAAACAGCCTCCGCATTGCACATATGCTTTTCTTGCATAAATATCAGGGGGAATCAGTTTGGAGGTCAACATTCTTTTACTGCTTGACTTCCAGTCCTGGAAGGAAAACTTGACATACTGACAATCAAGAGCAGAATAAAAAGCAATTCTGAACTACACTGTGTTGAACTTTGTTGCAATCTTCCCAAACTCTTTCCTCTGCTATGGATATCTTATACCATATAGATCTGTAATGTTATTTACTCAAAATAATAAAAAGTAAAGTCATTAATATTTTAAAGCGATCTGGATGGCAGCCTGAGAAAGCAGCTACAGAGTGGAAAAGACATTCTGTCACTTTCCTGAAAATCAGTCACTATTAGTTTGAGATTCCAGACTTACTGCATTCCATCTGGTATGAAGAAATGTTTAAATAGTAAACAATTAATGATAGAAAACTGACATGAATCAAACAGTTTTACAAGAATTTGTTAGAGGTTCACAGTATTTCCTGCATTCAGAGAACATTGTTGCTGAAAACTTAGCAATACAAATTTGTCACAAATGTTGCTCCTCCTGCTTTTCAAAGCCAAAAATGGTATAAAAATCTGCAAAACAAATTAGGCAGTACCATCTCCAGCTTGCATTATCTCATTTATTATTTAAATATTTGTTTTTCAACTGTCCTTCCTCTCAACTACTATAGACAGAGAAAAGTTTTTATTTAAATCACACAGATTAAATTTTAACTATGCCTGTATCAAATAGTGTTATATATATTTTCAGGCCATGTACACTCTCTTCCACATGAGACCCCCTCCATCAGCATGTCTTTACGTCAGGGATCAAAGGTCTGGATTGACGAGGGGAAAATCTTAAACATGGAGTCCTTCAAACATCAGATTGAAGGGGTTGGTCCAGTTCATCATGCTGCAAATTATTATTTCAGAGGTCCAGTTCAGAGTTCTGTATCACACACAAAGATAAATGGTCATTATGCTACCAGAAATAACACATGGAGCCCTTCTTCCATTAGTGTGGACTTCAAGAACTCTTGAATACAATTTCCTTATATCACATAATAATAAAGCACTGAGAAAGGTGAGCTTTGATGAGCTTTAATAGGTGATGATTGAAGTCTGCAAGGAAGCAGAAGGAAGCTCTCACCTAGGTTATTTTCTGGTACAGTAATACAAAATCTGGTGGGATTTTTATGGAAAATGTTGCAACATTTACCTCTAGAAATAATTTCGTAATTTTATCACTTTTCCAGAAAAAGATCCATATTTCTTTACAAAGAATACCAAAGTTTATTTTAGCAATAGTACAATGGTAACATTACTTTCTGCAATGCTGTAAATGAAATTTTCCACTGGAAGGTTCTAGACCATGCCACAATACCACAGCAGCCATTAAAACACATACCATTGCCCACCTCTTTGCCATTTGTTGCACTTTTATCACCTTCTCACACTAGAGTGGCTACTGTGAGCTCACTCTGGGCCAGCTCTCCATAACCATGTGCGGCTTTTTATTACACATTGTGCTTATCCTTCCTAATGACTCAGTGCAATAATATGCACCAAATTCAACTGTTACTTCAAGTGAAGGGAACAGGGGTATGCTCAGGTCCACTCAGTGTGCGATTCATCACTGTTAACTAAGCTTTCCCAACAAACATACAGTTCCTAAACACTTGGGGACTTCAAATAACCATTTTCATCGCTGTTTCATCCATTAGAGAGCAAGCCTACAAACAAAGCTATTTGGTGCAGAGAAATGTGCAATAATTTTTTTTTTTTAAATACAGGACAGGCTCTGTTTGCAAAATACTGCATGTTTTTATGCCTCTTTGGTTTTGTTTTAGGACTAGGATTCAAACATCATTCCATCTTGCAAATCCACAGGCAGTATTCTTGACAGCATGACTCTTTAGGAGGAGTGTATTTCAGCCACAGCATTTTCTTGGCACGGCCACGCAGAGGGAATCCATCCATCCATCCATCCATCCATCCATCCATCCATCCATCCATCCATCCATCCATCCATCCATCCATCCATCCATCCATCCATCCATCCATCCATCCATCCATCCATCCNCGCAGAGGGAATCCATCCATCCATCCATCCATCCATCCATCCATCCATCCATCCATCCATCCATCCATCCATCCATCCATCCATCCATCCATCCATCCATCCATCCATCCATCCATCCATCCATCCATCTATCCGTGGATGCACGCGTCTGGTGCTGCAGTCCCTAAAGCACCAGGATAAGGTGTCACTGCTCCCCCTGGTGTCCCCGGGCACGCTCCGGCACTGCTCCCATCATGATCCTGTCAATCGTTCCTGTCTTTACACGCAATCATTTTCCTGCAGTGACAGCCGAATTCAAGACATTAAAACAAAATATGCGAGATGCGAGTGCTTTTTACCATAAAAACCTTTTCATTTTTAACCCATATTTTCTTCAGATTACACTAAAATGTCGTTTAGTACCTTCCCTGCCGGACTGAAGCCTTGAGCAACGGCTGCTCAAAGTAAGCAGTGAGGAGTTACTCCAAACCCACAGTCTTGTAACACTGTTAAGCCCGGGCCTGAAAGGTTTGAACAATGAGGTTAGGTGCTAATACAAATCACTTTTCTACAAACGCAATAAAAACTGCTGCTCCAGCAGAACACAGCTATTGATTTCTTCCTTTTTGCATTCAGAAATGGCAGCATTGATGTGATTTAACAGAAAAGGAATGCAGGAAATACTACACACCAGAAATGCATGTGCTCTCTCTGTTTGTCCTGGACTGGCTTCTAATACCTCCTTTCTGCAATGAATGTTAAGTGCTGTTTCTATGAGTCAGACAATTAAATATGAAATGGCCCTACCTGAGAAGTGAAGTCCATACAACTGTGAAATCATCTCAACTAATGATGAAACAAAAGGACGCCCCTATCACTCTTTACCACCACTCACATATTCGCAGCACATTTTTCCTTCCACTCAGGAGCAGTAAGGTGTTTCATAAGAAGTTTTGCCATGAAGAACCACTGTATTAATTGGATAAAATGACAGTAAGTATGTCAGATCAGTAAGTCTAAGTAAGAATAACACCCTTCCATAATTTTTTGGTTTAAACACCTGTCCTCAGTAAAGAATGACAGTGTCATTCTTTAATGAGGACATGTCAGTATTTAAAACCACTCCTTATTAGGAGTGGTTTTAAATATTGTTCAGTATTTTAAGCAGATACTTACAGCATTGTTTTTAATGTGTGAAAGCTTTTCACATTAAGTAGCAGTGACTTCATTTTATATTCGTTACACAGGTTCAGCACAACACGGAATCTGTCTCTTTGGAAATCTCTTGCACCTACAGCAGATTTACTAATATTTTTCATATTTATTGTATTACTGTTCTGTGTGACAGCTATAACACTTAGATAGACATAAGCATACCCAAACAGAGTAAGTTACATGACTTCAAAATAAAAGATGGGTCAGGACATATTCTCAGATATAGGTGAATTTAATTTGCATCCATGTGAGTATTAATCAAACTGGGTTTGTGAAGACAAGCTGGGGGAAGGGTTATGCAGTCCCACACACAGTTGATGTAAAACTGTAATCTCTTCTTGATTCTATTCTAAAAAAAACTCTTCAATCTTGGTTTTTCGCAGAAAACACTTCAGAAATTGTATAAGCCTGACACTTTTGAATTATTGTATTTCAGATATATGAATGCTTCTAAAAATAAGAACGCTATCACAGATCACACTTTTGTAGTCAACTGAAATAAAAGGATAGCTAGTTTATCTAAAGTTTTCTAGCAAAAAATGTAAAATGCATAGTTAATAATGAATCAAAGTGTGTTTAATTTTAGACATAGGCTGCACAACTGGTTTAGTTTCATTATTAAAAAGTGACTAATAGAACTGTACCAGCTTTCACCTGGTATCTTAATTTACTCATCTTAGGAGATCCACAAACTATCTCAGAAGAAAAAACCCAGATACATTCTCAGTGTATTGTCTTGGAAACTGCAGCCCAACCAGCTGCAGTTTCTTGGAGAAAGATTTCTATACTCATATTTTCATTTGGCATAACTGCATTATTTTTCTCTCCATACTATATCCTATGAGCAGACCAGTATGCCTAGCCAGCATGGAATGATACAGACCTATGCCTCATTTTGCCTTAATGATATTCCACCACCAGATCTGACTCAGAAAACACACTGCTATGTCTGCTAGATTTGAAAAACCATGCTTGTTTTCTGTAGACACACAAAAAAAGATTATTCACAGACTGAATATATCTTTAGTCTTTTAGCCAAAGAGGAAAAGCTACTTAGTTTAATTGAAGTGAACTTGCATTTAACCTTCTCAATGGAAAGTGCAATCTGATGTTTGCTGAATAAACTAAATCTAAAGGACATGAAGACATGTGTTTTCTTAATTAAAGCTACAAACAGACCCCACAGATGTGTGCACTTAAATTTCTGAGCTATAACAAATGAGGTCAGTTACTTGCTTCTTCTGTTCTTCCTTGCATCAAATAAATTCAAAGGAATCTCATTTATATCCTAGTCTTTTGAGATCAGCTTCTTAGTGCCAAGGCAAGGCAAGGCAAGGAAAAAGGCAAAAAAAATACAAGTCACATTTTTGGAAAGCCAGAATGAGACATTCTGTAGTTTTGGGACAAAGGTTTAAAAATTGTATTAATTTTAATACTATTTTCCTGCTCTCTCCACTACCACCTTTAACTCATATAATGTTCACAATTCTATCTCATTACACTTGAGAGATGGCAAGTGAGATCTATGCCTCCCCTTCAGGGCTAAAAAACTTCTGAAAACCAGTATTTCGTGCATTAAAGAATAAAAAAGTTTCCTGATCACTAAACCAATACTAAACTAAACAGCAACAAAACTAGCTGAGATGTATACAGCTGTGGCACATTTCCAGAACTATCATAACTCTTCTTTATCTACATTAATGTGCACCTAGTAGAGTTCCTCCCTAGTAGCCCCTTAAACCTTCTCCAGATCAACAACTGCCCTCTCCTATTCACCACCTCAAAGATATTTTATCTTAATAAGACATATACAGAATGTGAGTTATTAACAACTCCACAAAAATATCACTGAAAGATGAAAACTGTATGAGCAGGTGCAGATACAGAAACGACAAATGTCTTCTGGGATTTCCTCTATTTGCTTCCCAGACTTTAAAATGAAGATGAGACTTCATCCCATGGCTCCACAAGTATTTTGCCAATATCTTCATTAAAAATGTTGGGGGAAAGAAAAATCTTAATTAAAAAAGTGATTTAATCACTTACAGAATGGAGGAACAAACAAGTCTCTGATTCTCCCTAGCAATGCCTGTTAATATCCGCATAATGTGATAGAGCATGTTAACTACAAGTACCAGGACTGAGTGTTGCCAGATCTGCAGGCTTCAGAGGTGACAGTTATTATTCTCGGTAGCCTTATGCTGCTTATAGTGCTTTTACATTATCTAGCTCAACTAAACTAATGGAGGCTTGTATGCATTGCCCTTAAACAAAACTGTTTCCTTCTATCAAGTAATTATATTTTTAAAAGTTTCAATCTCAGCCCAGGAGGAGGGAGAGAGGGCATGAATGAGGACTTAAAAAAAATCAGTTACTCGTCTATATTGCAAGACTGCTGTGAAGAAGAATTAGTTAGGATATGTAAATACACACCAAATGGAAATTAAGGAGTCACAAAATTTCATTCTCTACCATTCTTATTGTAAATCAAAATCAATGCTATTATTCATAAAATCAATTCTCTTACATATAAGGAAAAGCTCTTGAGACTGAACTTTGCTCTTCATTGGAAAATGACATAGCATTCTCAAAAGTAATCTCAGGTGGCATTTAGCAGTAAGCACAAAATTTAAGATATTCTAGATACAACACAAAACATGTTCATTTACAAAAACAATCATCCCACGCTCTGTTACAATAGGAAGGAAAATGAAATAGTCATATTTATTTCTTCTCTAAATCAGTCCTTAATTACTGTAACTAAAATAGTACTGAAACTACATTTATATAGGGAAAGTATTTCAACATGAGTTTGCTGATACAGAAATTGCAAAGAAATCTCAACTTTGTCTTAGTTAACATTGGACTGAAAGTATGCATCTAGCATTAAAACCAGGTTTTTTTCCTTTCAGAGGTATTTTAATAAAATTAAATTACATTTTAAAAGGGAGAAATAGAGGAAAAATTAGGTGACAGACTTATAATAATTGATTATGTATGATTTGCTGATTTGAGTGCATATGGCCAACAATTGCTGCTAAAAACCCATCTCGCTGTGCAGGCTGTGTAGGTATACTCAAACCACCTGGCAGCGTACATATAAAATTGCTGCTGGAACTTCTCCCAGTCACATTCAGGTCTTATTGAAAATTAATATACAGTTTGTTTTTAAGAAAAATTTTGACATCAGTTAACATGTCAGGAACACTTTCACAATATTAAAAACTTATTTCTAAAATAGAATAAATTTTTAATAATTTAACATGTTTTATTCATTTAACATTCTCTTGAATTTTCCATTCAAGAGAATGCGGAATTCAGAGTATGTAAAATTATTTCTTCTAGGCACCTCAACTGCAATTTTTCTAAAAGAGACGTGAAGAATTTGGAGAAACACAGACAAACTTAGATCCACAAATCACATCCATTACACCCAAACTGTAAAGCATACAGAGTGTTTCTCAGAAATTTTTTATAAAAAAAAATTCAGCATATTTTAGGATGCGGTTTGCTTCCATTCCTTTTGTCTTTCATCCATTGGAAGACCATGTTTGCACTGCCTGTCAATGATGCTGTTTCTATGAGCCTACTAGTGCTTATTGACCACATGATGAACTAAACCACACCACTCTCCCTACAGTGGTAAGCAACCTTTGTCACAAAACATAATTCATTGCACAATTTATTACTAAAACTGTTATATCACAATACTAAATTTTGATGCAATAATAACATGCAATGAATTTTTCTCATGAACCAGCTTCCTTGGAGCATAGCGGGAAGTACCTGACGATGTCTGAACACTGCTGTAACAGAGTTGCAGGACAAGTACTGAGAGGAGTCAGCTCTCCCTGTACTGGAGAGGACAGACCTCAAGTCCTGTGCTCAGTTCTCAGCCCCTCAATTCAGGAAGGACTTTGAGGGGCTGGAGCATGTCCAGAGAAGGGCAACAGAGCTAGGGTAGGGTCTGGAGCACAAATCCTGTGAGGAGCAGCTGAGTGAGCTTGGGGTGTTTAGCCTGGAGAAAAGGAGGCTCAAGGGGACACCTTATTGCTCTCTACAACTCACTGAAAGGAGGATGTAGTGAGGTGGGGTTTGGCCTCTTCTCCCAGGCAACAGAATGAGAAGAAACATCCTCAAGCTGCACCCAGGAAGGTTAAGGTTGGATATCAAGAAAAACTTTTTCACTGGAGCAGTAGTACACATTGGAATGGGCTGCCCAGGGAGGTGGTAGAGTCACCATCCCTGGACGAGTTCAAGAAATGACTGGACATGGCACTTAGTGCTATGGTTTATTTGATATGGTGGTGTTCAGTTGGAGGTTGGACTCAATGATCCTGAACATCTTTTCTAGATTTAATGATTCTGCAACTCTGAGCCAATGTTGTGGGTTAACCAAATATTGTGTTAAACAATGACTAAACAGCAGTCATACAATCTAGGATTTACTGCAAGTCAAATAATTGGCTTGTCTACAGCATAGTTTTAGATCTTTTTAACTCATCTCTTATTGTAGACATCAAATGCTGGGTAAGGGAATCTGTTAGCCTTGAGAGGTAACTCTGAGAAGCACCCCTGCCCAAGAGATCTCCGTGCAGGGAGCTCAGCGGGCTCTGGTGACTGCAGACATTCGTAGCAGGAAGTGATAGCGAACACCCCCAGTGCAGTCCAACACCCCTTTGGTGTGTGTGCAGGTGTCCAAGCGTAGCTGTGCTTCATACCACCTAGTTCCAGATCACACCAGGTATTGTGGTTCTGGCTCAGAGCATCAGTCCCTAATAAGATGTGGCTTTGCACAGGTTTGCGAGGTTTGCACATCAGGGTTGATTTCAGCCAGGCCTGTTTGTCTGTGTGGCCTGAAACCAAGTACTGTTAACTCAGTCACTGTGTGTCTCACAACAATCTTTCAAACAATCTCTTTGCTAACCTGAAACACAAATGCGTGCACAACTACTAAGGATAAAATTATATACTCCCCTACACACATTCTCGGATGTTAAAGAACAAACACTGAAAAATCCGAAGGCTCATGCTTTTCATGATATGAGAATATGTGTTGTGACTTCCTGTGTTTGTACCATAGAAGTCAAATTTTAAAAAACAAACTTTGTTATAAATAGCAAAGCAAGAATAGCAGTGATGCACTTTCCCTCATGTTGGCCATGCAATGTTATCTGCTTAGAAAAATATTAGGCCATGGGAAAACACCAAGCTAGATGTGCCCATTTCCCCGTGCTCGTGTTTCCAGCCTCACAAAGTGGGGGACAACTAGTACCAAGTTTTCACAAAAAATATGATACTGAAATCAACAACGAGTTAGACTTGTCCATAAAGCAGTAACAAATTACATTAGTTGAGGGGCACAGAAACAGTTCAAGATCATCAAACATGTTTTGCAAAGGTGGCCATGAAGAGATTAACAATTATATTTCACACCTAGCGAATTGGCTCTAAATTGCAAGATTTTAAACTTTTAGGCATTTATTAAGGCAAGTTTAATGTACTAGGAGTTTGTTACGGCAATTTAGATAGCTGCAAGGATATATCATTCTGTACCCATGAGAGAGGAAGTCCTTAAGCAAATTGTTTCCAATACTTTTGACACTGCCCCAGATGATATAGCAACAGATTACTCAGGGAAATTTCTTCTCTGTGTGTAACAGAGAGATAATTATTGACTATTTAATTATAGTTTATTTTCTACAGTTTATGCTCTATGTGAAATTTAACAAAAGAATATTTTCTGAAATAAATTATTATAATTTCCCCAAAATTACAGCAAGTAAGCATTCTTGGCTGACAACTCAATAATCACTCCCAAAAGCTGTTATAAAGTATCACGTGCATTATTAATACCAATGCCCACCTTATAAGCTTTGACAATGAAATAATTGCTAAGATGTACAATTTAAATAATTTTTATTATGACATTTAATTAATAATAGCAATCTAATATTCAGTCCTCTTCAAAAGGTATGCATGAAGTCATAACCAGTATATTGTCAGGTGATTGCACTATTCTAAATAACTACTTTTGCAACTTGCAAGTACATTAGTAGTTTTTTTATCAATTTTCAGTACTTTCAGAACTTCGCATTGTTGTAACTGATTTTCACTTGTACCCAATACTAAAACTAAAGAAACACCAAAAACCCAACCCATCCCAAATGCCAAAATTAGACTTTTAATCCATAGAGTATTTTTGTCACGATTAATGACACCTTAAAGGTGTTTCATTTAGGTCTAATTCACCAAAACCTCTTTACAGAATTACAACAACAAAAAAAACCAATGCAAACCAACCTCATGTGTAGCTAGAACTATTTCAATCACTGTATTCCCTGACAGAACTTCAATTTGATGGTTTTAACAAATGGGACTCAAACCTGTACCCAAACAAATTGCACAGGACAAAGTGAGAAGGCAGTGAGCCAGAAAAGGTACACTGTCAATTACATAAAGCTGACCTGGTCCTTCTCAGCAAGGCAAATAGGCATAAGTTAAAAATCTGCTGAACACAGCAACCTAAGCTCTTTTGAAAAAACAGTTTGCATTTTTAAGCTAAAAAGATTTCCCAGTGTTCACTAAGGGTTGCAATACCTTTCCTCATATTTCTCTTTTTGCTGATTTGACATCTAGAATATATCAGTTTGCTTCAATAACTTCAGATACCACACACCATAAAAACAGTGTCCGTACATTCCACAAGGTGAACGAAAACCTTGTAATACAGACATGTAATACAATTACCTGAAGCCAGCATTATTTAGTCTAAATTTTCCACTTGATATAGGGGCTGTTAAGAAGGCCCCACAAAATGTCCCATATGCAATTAGTTTTCTAATTTGGAGTTTAACATATTGAACCTGCAAACAAATTTGTAGAGGCCCAAATTTGTGAAAGACAACAATCTCTTAATATCACATTTGAAGTGCCATATGACTTTTCATGCTCTTGTCCTCTTATTATTTGTGTAAAAAAATTACTGAGTTGAAGGCCAAAACTGAAATTAAAACATCATTTATTTTCCCAGCAAATGGAACAGATCAAACCAATTGTTCAGTACTTTGAAGATGGTGTTTAGAGCTACCTCACACTATTATATCCTCTTTTTCCTGGGCATGCACAGGAGTAAAAAGAGCTACTGAAAGGAAAGAAATGAAAAGTCTACTTGAATTCAGTGTTTATGCAGTAATTGCACTAAATTAATTTCTCAAATTCCTAAAAATGTTTTGGCAAGTAGGCTGCACAGGAGCTGCTAGCACAACACGTCCTGCCTGTCTTTGGCTTGCAAAGGCATTCAGTTCAGAATCCTGCAATTAGGGTGGATAGACCTCTGTGAGCACAAAGAAATCCTCAGGCTAGCTACTGAAATTAGTGTTGTAACAAAGTAGCCAGTCCACAGTCCAAGAGGTAGAGTTCTAATGGTGAAAGAAGAAAGTCACAAGAACTAGCATTGGAGGAAATCCTCGTTTCTAGTTCTCCGGTATGCGCTCTACATAATCTTCAAGCAGAGGAATGTGAGTCAAAAAAAAAAAAAAAAAAAAACAAACCAAAACATATTGTGAAAACAAGAAGGAAGCATGTCTGTAGAAAAATATACCAATTTATAGCTTAAAGAGGCATTCATAAACACTTAAAAATATTATTTCAGGAATGTATGATAAACAATCACAGAGAGCAATGTTACCTATCAGCAATCAATGAAATATGACAAAATTCAACTCACAGAAAGGCAAGAGCCAATGTGAAATCCATCTCAGCTTTAAAGTTAGTTTACTAAAAAATCCAGCAAAAAGCTGGCAACTTCAGCACATAAGAACGCATTCAGTGTTTCTCTAAGGGACTTTTTAAATTTGTTCTTTCATACATATCACTGATGGAGCCCTCTTCTCCAGATTTCTTTTTTTTTATTATTTTTAAGGATTATATATGGAAGGGTCTACTAGGCCTCTTGTGGAGGGGGGAAGGTAACGATGGAGCAGATGACGATGACATTGCAAGCTTTCAAATTAGAGACTATTCAACTATGCACGGTTGATGCTTTGTAGAACACCTTGTTTTGGCACAATACATTAATTTCTAAACGACAAGCTAATACAGAAGCTGCGGTTCAGAATTACAATCGCCTCTTCGCATTCAGCCTTGACGATAAGCGCTCCCATGTCTCTCGTGAGTCAAGAGAAGTTGTACACCCATGCTTATCTTCGAAAGCTACGTAGTCTGGCGCGACTATTGACACAATAAGCATAGAGGCTGATACAACCCCGTGTGAATTACCGGCCGCCGCTCCCGCCCGTGCCCCGCCGCCGCGCCCCGGCACCGCCCCGCG
>VZRN01006435.1:12232-45655 GCA_013397935.1 Dasyornis broadbenti | reverse complement strand
GGGGCCGGGCCCGGGCCCAAGGTCACGCCGTGAGCGGCCGCAGGGACCGGCCGGGTCTCCGCCGAGCGGCAGGGCCAGCCCCGGGCGGCTGCGGGGGCACCTGTGCCTCGCTGGGGCAGGGCGCGGTGTCCCTGTCCTCGGTGCTCTCCTGCTGCCGCGGCTTCTCCTGGACACCGCCGCGGACTCGCTCCGGGAGCCCGAGCTGCTGCAGGTCCGTGCGGCCGCGGCCCGGCGGTCAGAACCGCCTCGCCACTAAAACATACCGAGTAATGGAAGCCAGCGAGGGCTCCGCAGTCCGCAAGAGATGGATGTATTTTCAGAGAAAAGTTCTTAAGCGACCTCTCTCTGAACTCGATGTTTGGCAGTGTAGCACTCATCGCGCGGTCGGGATGGGGCTGAGCTTTCCGGGCGGGTGGGCCAGCCCTGCAGAGCCCCGCAGGAGGCAGCGCATTCTGTGTGTGCATAGAGTAGAGCTCCTGAATGGCACCCTTGCACAAACAGAGCAGTGTGCTGAATGCCGCCTTCAAATCTGTCTGTTGGAAGAGATGCCAATGCTTTTCACTGTGTGTTGTTTTGAGGGAGACAGAGTGCCTATGAAAATGCAAACTACTGTAATTGCTATCTTGTGACAATCAGATTTATCCAGCAATCTGGGGTGCAGATGATGTGTTTTATTTTCAGATCCATTTGTTGACCAGTCTTGAGACCCTGTTTTAAGAGCCTCCCATACTTCTCTTTCCCAGAACATATTTTCCCAGCCTTTGTTTTAAGACACAGACTGCTCAGGGAAGTACCTTTCAACCTACTTATGCAAGCTGTATGTTGGTTGTGGCAAATAAGGTAGCACATAATGAATAGCAACTTCATAACTTGAGTGAGGTTGTATTTGTGTCATTTGGAAACTGCAGTCTCTGAGGTGGTGGCCTATTAATCTGTTCTAGAAAGTGATAAGCTAAACAATTGTGTAGGAAAATTTTATGGCACTTAATTTATCCCTTTGCTCAAAAGGGAAGATTAGAATAAATACCCTCATGTTTCTCTAAATGTAGTAAGCAATTTGGGTGGGCGGCCAGGTTTTAAAATGCAGCATATGGATGCTGTTTTAAAAAAGGCTGCATTTTGCCTTGAAGCTTCATTTTTAGGGTGTGAAGCATAATGCACTGTAAACGGCCAGTATTTATGAATGAATGTTCTGATTTTTTTCATAGTTCCTACTCCTTTGCCAGAATTCTTTATTGGTAGCAAACTTTGAGATTGTGTTTTTGAAGAAAATGCTGCTAATGCTGTTTTCTCTCATAGATGCAGTCTCAGAGTTGAAAGTAGGCTGCAAGAGTTGTGTGTGCTGAGACTGATGCACTGTGACATGCTTCAAGTGACAAAGCACAAGCTACTGCTATTTTATCCCTCAAAGTAGAAAAAGTGATAGTTCTGTCTGCTAGATCTCTGGAGTGGTTGAAACTACTTGAAAAGGAATCTATAGCCCAGTGCAAGCTGTGGGCTCTTTGCTGTGCTGTCTCTGTGCCTTGGGAGCACCAGGCTGCAGCCATGCTGGCTGGGTGTTTTCGTGTATGTGCATCTTGTCTTCTTGCTGCTGGACAGCCGCAGTTCCTGACAGGTGGTATCCTCCTGAATTCAGCATGTTACAGATCCAGGTTTGAATTCTTTTACTTGGGAACTGCCTAGTTTCACTGAAAATAAGGAATCTGCCGCATGCATGATGGTCCTGTTCACTTACATAGTTTTGTCCCCTACTCATCTCTTTTACAGCATTTATTGACCCTTGTCTTTGGCTGCTTGTATGCTTACCTGCTCAGCATCTGTCAGAATAGGTGTTTTGTTTTGGTAGATTCATGGTTTCATAAGTTTTAAAATGGGATTAGCACTAATAAGCATGTAAAAATACAGTTCTAGACTAAATATAACACAGGATTGATGTTTCTTTTATTTTTGGCTTTAAATGAAATTTGCAATAAGACTATGTATTTTTTTAAGATGAGCCTCTAACTGAATATACAACGCAAAAATCTTTTTGCCTTTTCTCTCTGATAGCCCCATTTATTTTCAGCTGGATAACTGTGTTGGCATGCTAGTTTTCAATTTCGTAAGGCTTCTTTTAAATTTATTGGGAAGTATTTCTACCCAGTCTTCTAAGCATAGGTCTTGATAAAGTTGAGTATGTGAGCTATCCCAGTGCACTTGAACAGACCACTAACAGTTAGCAGATCAGTGTACACTTTCTCTTTGAACTTTGCTGTTCTTTTATATGTAAAGTGAAGCAGAAATAGATGAACTTGTCAAAAAAGTATATGAATTTGTTGGGTGTAGCTGGCAAGATGAACTCTTAGATGGTTGCCCACCATTTGTGTACAAAATCTGAGGATACTACTTATATTCTTCTTATATTATATAAGAGAGGTTGGGTTATTTTAAAAATGATTTTCCAGAAAAGAAATCAGAGAAGGTCCTTCCACATGGAGCACCTAAAGCTGAAGACCCATCATGGTAGTGTCACATGAAATGTTTCCGTCCCTAGTGCTGCTGTTGTATTACAGTTTTGTGACAGAGGGAGCTTTCTTGTATTATCATGGCTTTAAAAGTTTAAAGCAGACTGGCTAGGGTTTATTATGGGGAGGGCCATTGCACGTCTGAGTCAACAGACTGGGACTCTTGAAGCAGGTCCTGCAATGGGTTGTCAGTCCTGTTCTGTCATGGCTAAGGTTTGCACTACAACGAGGTCTGGATTTTGCAGCTCCAGGTTCTCCCAGATGTCATTTTGTACATCTTCTCTGCTCTCAGCTCAGGCTGAAGAAGCCCTGTAATGGCTGAAGACTTCATGACAACTCACCTAAAACCTTCCCCTAGTTTCTGGCTGTTTCCACAGTGTATTTCAGGATTGCAAACTCGTGTAGTATCCTGCAAATACGGATAAATTTTTGAAGTTTTTGAAATGTGACTATGGTGCCTGCTTTGAGGAAAATAAAAGCACCAAATGACTTCTAAACTTCAAAACACATTATCAGAGAACTGGGAAATCTGGGGAGAGAAACTGAATCTTATTTTAGACTAGCACTAAAATACCAGTGAACAGCAGCCCTCCTTCAGTATTGTGATCATTGGTGTCTCCTTCAGTATTGTGAGCATTTTGCACTTGTCACTTGACCTAAATGCAGGCATTGACCATTCTTCAATGAGTTTGGGCAGATCGGTCATATGAACAGGCACAACTTCCATCATATGGCCGAGGGCCTTTTGCATGGTCAGTCACTTCATTTCACAAGCACTAATGCAGCAGTGTCTGCATGTGAGTCCTGCTGCAGAAGCTTTCTTTGAGTACATGATGGAGCAGACACTGCAAGCATTCTTTAGTAGTGTCTTCTGGTAGACTTGCCCTGTTACTTGCTCATTCTGCAGATCTCAGGGTCCTTCAGGAGGAGAAATAGATGGTGCCTTGAATAAATTGTTTTGTGAGATAGGCACTCCACCTTAGATAAATCTGTGTCCCTGGTATGTTGCATTGTGAATTCTGTTGATTCCCAGGAACTGAATGCAACGTGATTTCTGAACCTCATGAATCATCAAAAACAATACCAAAATGTACCATCATTACCAGATGACAAATCCTGGTTTGCATTTTTGCAAAAGCTGAGCAGTTACCAGATAAACCATTTTTTGTATTGCGCTATGTCTTAGTATATTTCACTGTGCAGTGGGTCTAGTCCTCTTTGATTTTGGCTGCTAGAGTGCATTCTGGAGTTGGAGTGTTTCAGGCTGACTTGTCAGCTTTGTGCACACTGTACCTGTCTGTGATTTTGGCGTGTTCAAAGCAGTATTGTGAAACTTAGCTCACCTGTGTCAGACTTTTTTGCATTTGGTGATAAGTAAAGGTGTGGATGCGTGTTTTGTGGGTTTTTTTCTCTCCTTGCTGTTTACCTGTGGTATACTGTTTGTAAGTTGTAGTTGGTCAGTTCTTGGGGTAAATCACAGACTTAATTAGCCAGGCTGTGCATGACTGCATCTTCATCGCTTTTGGAGATTGTCACGTCCCTATGTGCAAGGCCAGGCAGAGTTTGACCAAGGACTGTGTTTAATGTTCATAGAAGAGAGACCCAGCAATAAGTACAAACTTCAGGCTATTACGGGGCTGTGTTGAAAGAAGCAGACTGGAATGTCATTTTAGTTTTGATCTTACTAGCTTCTTGAAGAGCTTAACTTATGTTAAATGGAGCAGCACAGATGAGGATCTTGGTTAGATACCCATTGCTTGCTTTTGATGGGGTAGGAGAATGCTTTTTTCTTCTCTCTGTTCTCAGCTGACCAGGGAAGCTAAAGGGCCCTGCGTGTGTGTTTGGAGGCCAAGCCACATGATTTGCAAATGTCTTGAGTTCACTGTACCTACGTTCTTTGTGATGTGTATTGTGATGTGTGGAAGATTAAATCTGTTTTCTGAAAATGTTTTCTGAAAATTCTGTTTTCTAAAAATATGTTCTTAAACAAGCACACTGTGCTACTTTTGATTCCTTTATAATGATCCAGTGGGAACACAGAACTAAATCAGCATGCTCAGAGTACCCAGTAACAAAATTTATGTAAGAGAATTGAGTTGAGGTTGAGGGGCTGATACTTGAAATGTATCTGTAGATCTTACATTGAGAAGATTTAAGATGGAGAATTTACTTTCTGAAATCACAAGAAATCTTTTTTTTATCATGCATGAGGATTTCCCTCTTTAGCAACAAATTTTTCCGTTGAATGGGAGTTGGTGGAGAAGTGGTGCATAATAGAAAGTATAAAATAACATTACTTTCTGTCCAAATAAGTGTGAATCCTCGATGAGCTATGTTTATTTTCAAGAAGCTGCTGTAGCTGCTATCCCAACATACTAGAAAAACCTGAAGGAAAAAGTAAAATATGGTACAGCCCATTGAAACTAAACAGCTGAATCTCTTCTGCTTTGTTTGCTGGTACAAATGCTTGTGTTTGTCACTTTTTTTAGAGGCTTGACTGAAGTTTCTCATACAGAGTTGCCATTTAATCAGACTGGTCTGTGTGTCTCAAATCTTCCCCATTGATTGTGCTGCCTTGCATATGACGATGAAAAATGGGACACATAGAAGTGAGCATATGGCTGTCTGTGTGATTTGCTTCTGCATGATCTTTAGTTTCACAGCACCTGGTCATGCTGCTGCAGGGCACACCTGGGTAACTTCTGGTCAGTCAGGTGCCTGTATTTAGCATGTTAGCATGTGTTGTTTCCTTTGCAGAAGCAGTGGTTGCAGCTCTGTCACATGCTTATTACAAAGCCAGGGGTGCTTGTGTTGATTCAGCTGAGTTAAACTGCTTAGATCATAATCGAAAAACGGGGATAAGGGGCCTTCTTCATTTAAGATCTTTGTGAAAATCAACTAAAATTTTTCAGATTACAGATTTCAGCAAAGGCAAGGGAAAAAATGGTGGAATGTTGGTTGGGAAGCACTGTCAGCATGCTCTATTGAGAAAAATAATTGTTACCTACTGGAAATAAGCTTAATTGTATTTCTTTCTGTTTTTTAAGAGATGAAATTGGATTAATACCGTGCCCTGAAGCCAGATATAACCGGAGCCCTATTGTCCTGGTAGAAAACAAACTTGGTGTGGAGAGCTGGTGTGTGAAGTTTCTTTTGCCATATGTCCACAATAAACTTCTCCTCTACAGACAAAGAAAACAGTGGCTGAACAAAGATGGTAAGTTCTGAGTTGGAGAAGAGTATATAATGTGATTCTTACTGCACGTTTTTTATTTATTGTAGAATCATTTAGTTTGGAAAAGAGCTTTAAGGTCAGTGAGTCCAGATGTAAACCTGCACTGCCCAGTCCACCACTAAACTGGTGGAAATGATGGCTGAATGATGGAAGAAATAATGGTTACTGAGGAGAGCAGGCTTTGGATTGTGCGTCTTAACAACCTAAACAAGTTGTAGGGTCATTTAGTTGAAAATACAATTTCTTTCTCTCTTGCCCCAACTGGAAAGGTTAGAGAGAGACAACTTACTTCAGTGAGTTATTTAGGGAAGTGGTATTAGTTGATACAGAAGGAATTTTCTCCTTTTTTCCTGAGTCAGAACGACAGTGTGGTGATGTATATCTCTAAAGTAAGAAACAAGTGCAGTGTGTTTCGGATGTAGAGGTACAAGAAATCATTAGTCTCTACAGCTTGTAATTATAAAGTTTTATTTCCTTTCTCATCTCTTTGTTTTGGTTTGGTTTTTAGTTTGTTTTAACTTCCATGAAAAATTTTTTGGTATATGCTCTTTAATAAAATTCAAAATAATGAATTATAAACAGGTGTGACATAGGAGGTATTTGACTGCTTATAAGGTGTCCTGTTCAGAGTAAGAATGAAAAAGAGTAACTAGTTTAGGAGACAAGTTTTTTGTTTATTGTTGCAGTGTCTTCTAAGTAGCAGTTGGAATAAAAAATGTTTGTGTGCTGGGCTTATCTCAGTGTCTTATTTCTGGTGTTTTTTCTTTTAGAGACTTTTTTCTAGTATCTTTTACCAGCTTTGGTATTTTTTATATTTTTGTGTTCCAGAAAGAGGGATCTGTTGAAGAGCACTCTGTGACCACTCACAGAGTTCAAATTTTTAGTATCTCACATGCAGCTGGGTTTCAGTTTGGAACTTTTACCATATTTTCATTTTTTCCTGTTTACATGTAACTAACCTGTCTATAAAGCACTGTCTGTGTCTATTGTGCTTTAAAATGTGCGGGATTGTCTTTCCCTCCTGAACCATACCAAACAGCCACCATTCATTCGGTTGTGTTGATTGCAGCTATAGCAGAGGCAATCTCCCTGGCTGCTTTATGAATAATTAAAGAATTACGTTTTAAATAGTGGGATGGTAGCATACATCTGGTGCAGACTCTAGCACCTAGTTGTAACTAACATGGTGTACTACTTTGAATACATTTTGGTATGTTTTGAGAGTAGGGCTGTGTAGATCAGGTCAGTAGCACCTCTCTTTTGATATCTGCTTTTCACTTCTTTAGTATTTTATTGCTGAAATTTGTTTCACTTTAAGTGGATAAAGCCAGCTGTGCACTGATCCTCATCAAAGAGCAGTGTAAGGCTCAGTCAGATGGTGTTGGTCAAGTCTGTAAATGTGCACTTGAGCTTCTTTTGCATTCGGGGATGATATGGAGAAAGAAGATTGAGATGTTTAGTGAACCTTGGAGTGAGAGCATTCTTAAGGCAGTGGGTGTTGCCTACTTTTGTCTACCTGAAGGCAGGATCTGGATTCATTAAACACACTTTGATTTGTTAAACACACTTTGTTTCATTATTACAAAAAGATGGATATATAGGGTAAGCATTTTGGAAAGAATAGCATGAAATGGCAGACAAGGCAGATCAAGACAAAGAGGAACCCATTCTATTGGCAACATAGAGTCTTCCAGTGCTAGTTGTATACTTTGGGTGGTGGTAGAATAACTGTGCACTGGCTAGAGCCTTAGAATTAATTACCCTTTAGAAGAGCAGCTTAAAGAAGTTGAAGTGTTTTCATGTGTTGCTGGGTATGACTGACCTATTGATTGTATTTTATTTTTGTCTAACAGATTTTTCGTGTGTGTTTGTGTCATTGTGTTTCCCACACTCCTCTCAGAGGGTTGATGTCATGTCATTATGTGATTGATGTATTTTATGGACTTTATAAATTTTGCATTGTCGTTTATTTTTTATTTTCCTGTAATTTATTTTCTTTAATATTTTTTAACATTACAGACATCTTTAAAAGACTATTCCTAGGGGTAGTGTATTGCTAATATAAGCAACTTCCATTTCATCTTGGTTTCTGTGGTTTATAGTTGGACCTATTAAGATCAGGAGTTTTTTGATAACTGCCACCAAGCTGCTGCTGATTTATTCAGTTTTGATAGAAACTGGTGATTGTGACATCATTCCAGATTTGAGATTTGTAATGCAGATGATTACAAAATTCAATATAAAGAGCATTAATGTAGGGAATATAATTAATGTTTACTCTGACACATTGCCAGATAGAAACTTTAGCATTTAAAAAGTTGAACCTACTAGCACAGGCAAGCTTAGTAAGACCAGTGGTTCTCACTGCAGTGCTTTTGAGGTCTGAGGTAGGAGTTTCTGATGTGTGTTATTATGCTGCCAGTCTTCAACAGGGAGACTTCATTTTGGTCTCAGGTGTTATGGTAAAGTCTCACCATGGAAGTTTCCACACAAAGAGAAACTTGTTATTTCAAGCCAAACTACAAACATTGAGATTTGTGTCACATTTTTGGATGTCTGAAGATGGCTGATAGCCATTACCTGTGTGCAAGCACCCTGCTCCCGTCACACATGCAGGTGCTTTGTTGTGGTGACACTGTTGCACCTGCCAGTGCCCCTCTCTGATTCCCTCACAGGTGAAACCTTGCAGACCCTTCCTCTCAAAATGCAGCCCAGAAAACTCTGTCCTTGAATACTGCAGTAGCATGAATTTTAGACTGGTGCCTGTGGCTTGTTTGGCTTTCTTTGGAAGATGAAACTCCAATCTGCTTTGTCTCTTCAGTTATAAAAGTCAGTTTCAAAAGTGTGAGAAGAAGTGATCTACAGCATTTTCATGTCTGCTGGGGTTTTCTGTCACCACTGTAAAACACAACCAGGGCCTACACGTTAATAACCTGTTTGTAAATGTGTTTAGTATGTTTTACCATAACTGAGTTTCACAATTGGTAGAAAGTTTTAGCAGAAACTGAACTGCAGTGGTGGAGAGAATGAAGGTGAAAGTCTTTCCTAGGTAGACTTAGAGACTTTTCTCTGTGTCCTAAGTATGTGTACACTGTCAAGAGATGTTACATTTTTCTCTTAAGTATTCTGAAGGATTTGGCTCCAGATTGCTTTTGTAGACAAAAGTGCATACTTGGAGTTTGGCAGGGTGGTAGTTTTCTTTTGCATCTAGTCAAAAGACAGATTGGTTTATTACTGCTTCAGAACTCTATTGTATATTCTATTGATGCTTGTAATAAGCAGTGATTGCAGATGTAGCGTCTAGTTACCTCTTCTGTTTTGTTTGAATCACTGTAAGCCATATAAAATAGAGGAGAAAAACAGGGTGCTGATTTAAGTGTCTGCTTTCAGATGTGGTGTCTGATGTTTTTTCTGACAGGATCCTGTAAGAAGGAGGTGCTTTATAGTCATTCGTTGATGGGTTAGTGACACGGATGTTTAATTTAGTCACAGTATCTTTTAGATACTTGAAATCCAGAATCATGACTGCTTCTCTTGCTATTATTTCAGTTTAGAAATCTGAATTTTACAATATGTTTTTATCCTTTTTCCAATAGTTTTAAAATTTTCGCGTGCACGCATTTGTATTATATCAAGATGGTTTTCTGAAATTGTTACAAACTACTTCTGGAATATCTAAAAAACTGAATACAGCTATATTTCAAAAGTGAGCTAAAACCATATTGTGTTATTTGTCCTTTTGCAGTTGGGGAGACTTTAATGTACAAAAGAATGTGTTAAGTGTGAGCACCTATAATGCTATAGTTTACCTAAAATGTATCTAGTTGAAAGTCATTTTAAATTGTAAATAAAAAATGCTGGGTTTTGTTACTGACACAGGAAAATAGCATGCAACTGCTATCATTGTGTACCAGATCTGTCATAAGACTTTCTATTGAAAAGTTGCTAAATTGTGTTATTTCACATCTCTGACTCAGAATCCACACTTCATGAATCTTCATCTGTTACTTACATCAAAGAACATTGACATGAAAGAGCTGGGAATTACTTGGAGATTTTCCTTTTATCTGCGTCTTTCCTTTGATAATGTTCAGAATGCAGTGAACCTCTGTAATGGGAAAATGGAAAAATGTTAAATTCAGTTTAAGTTGGACTTGACTGGGTGCTGTTACAGGCCTTTGACATTACCACAATAGTCATATTAACTGGAAATCATTACTTAGGAGGATAAATAAACTGAATTGTTCTAAGTAGACTTCGAAATTATTTTCTAAAAAGTATTCAAAAGACTGAAATAGGCTGTAAAAAACTTTTGCTTGATGTGTACATGACATGTACAGTGGTAGTACCTAATAATTACTAAGATCATTCTTGTAGGTAAAATGGAAACTGTACAGGAAACAATCACAGCTCACAGTTTTAACTGTACATCCTTGTAAAATTGATGTTTTGTTAAATGTTGCCAAACTAGATTTTGAACGTAAAATTGAAACAGTAGCCATGAAACACTTAGCAGATGTTTAATTTTATGTATATTTAATTTTATGTATGTGGGTAATCATGGTTATTTGAATTGGGATATTCAGTTGCATAAAATTAAATGGGTATTGAAATACTTTGCTGGTTCAGGAATTTGGTAAACCAAGAGAAAATATTTGTACATTCAGGCAGCGAATTAGGAATAAGCTTTGTGCATATGAGAAATATTTATTCCTTGGAAGCAAAGAGGGGTTTAACTAAAACTTGTGGAAGTAGAAGGTTAAGTTTGTTCCTTGAGACAATCTTCAAAACATCACAGCTTAGTGCAGTACACTAAAGAATTCCACACCACACCACTCATCACCTCTTGCATTATATGATGAGTTAACATGTTCCTCACAAGTAAGAGCATAATGGAAAATGCAAAATTACTTTGTTGGATGTAGGTGATCAATCAGTCATACAGTAAAATGCAAAGGTTTTCACTTTTTTACCTACTTAAGTATTGAGTCTTGTTTCAAAGATACATGAAGCCGTGTCTCTTTGCATTATGAATTAATTTGTGTTCCAGTACTGTTAAATTTTGTCAATGACTTCTTAACATTTCATTTTATAGTCGTATTAACTGCACTAACCGGAGATCTGTTTCCATGAAATACCATCTTTTTATTTTTCCTTCAAGTAATGAAGTACCTCTTATTTGCTGGAAATCATCTGAAGTACAATCTAATTAGTATGTTAAATGCAGGGTGATTAGGGGAGAATGTAGCCAAATTTAATTGTCAGTAAAAGCTTGATTAGTCACATTCAGTTTTTATGACATAGGTTAAAATAAGTGTAATATATACTTTTACAGTATATAGTGCTTAAATGCAGGGATACAAACAAATGTTCTGGTTTTTGCTTGGGGTTTTTTATTTAATTAATATGAAAACTTCAGCCTGAAGCACTTCACAATGTATTTAAAGTGTTTTCTGTACAGTTCAGTAACAGAGTAATTTTGTAATCTTAATTCATGGCTGTGGTGTTTCGTTTTTTAGCTACAGGTTTTTTTATAGTGTGTGTATTTTTTGTAACAGTATGGTATAAGCAGCCATCTGCAGCTCAGGCTTATAATGAAATAGTAGGGTGTATTTTTACTTCTACTGTAGTATTTAAAACCCTTTGGATTTTCTCTGAAGAATTCTCTGTTTCTCATATACAGTGTGTGTACAATTAAAATCACTGAATACTCAAGGATTCTGTATAATGATTTTTCCTTGCTGAGGACATACTCCGTTCATTATTTTAAATAATGAAAAGGGAGGATATGCCAGATTTTTTATGGCAAATTTTAAATTAACCTAGCATTTTTTCTGGAATGAGTCAGAGCAGTATTTTACAGAGGTGGTCATCCAGAGGTGCAGCAGCCCATAGCAGAGAGACACGGAGGATTGAGGGGGAGTAAGGGACTGCAGAGAGATCAGTGCTGGTGCCAGTCATTTACTAATCTTAATGTTTCTTGTTCCATTGTTTTAGAGCTGATAGATATAACATGTACTCTGCTACTGCTGAACCCCGACTTCACCACTGCTTGGAATGTGAGGTACGTTGCTCTCAGAAAATGCCATCAGAACGACCTGGGCCTTACATGAGTCAACTGAAAGCTGTGTTTCAAGTGCTAGTTAGTGACACAGCAAGAACGTGTCAGTTAAGAAATGCTGAAGGAACGTTAAAAGTCTTCTTTCCTGTGTATTGCAGATAGTTTGAGATTGCTCTTCTTTGGTTTGGTCTTTTTTTTTGTTGTTGTTTGGGGGTTTTTTGTGTGTGTGTTGTTTTTGTTTGTTTATTTGTTTTTGTAGTGCAGGCTAAATATTACAGAACTGCATGTGAAGGCACATGTTTGCGCCACGTTTTCAGGTGCAAACTTGTAAGTCTTATTGAACTACCAGTCCTTTTTTCCTCCTGCAGTTAATGAGGGTAGTGCTCAACTAATGTCTGCTGTGTGTATTCACTGTTTTCATTTTTACCCCTCTCAGAGTTCTTTTGAGATTCCAGCTCAGATTGCTGCCGCTGCCAGTGCAGCCTATCAGAGCTGAATAGACCTCAGTAGATACACTGCAAGAGAAGGGGGGAAGGTGTCTACCCTTTGTTTCAAACACATTTCCCTCCTCCCCTCTCCTATCTTGTACCTTTTGGGTTTAGTATAGTCTCACCGTTGGTCCTGCTACAGAACTTGTTCAGGACTCATGATGGAGGAGGAGCTGGAATTTACTTCCTTGCTCTTCAGGAAGTGCAGAAACAACAGTTTCTTACAACTCTGTAATCTTGCGATTTTTCTGTAAGTCTCCAGAGCTGGGGGAGTATTTTCTTTCTGCTGCCTAGGTAAGACTGGAGACAGTCTTAAACCTATAGTTTCAGAAGGGCTGGAGGGCTGACAAAATTATGATAGTCTCTAGGGGAGTGCATTAATGAAAAACAGGACTTCTGTAGTTAAGGTGCTCTATTGCAGTTAGTGCATTAACAAAATGACCTAGAAAGATGATGGCTGTGTGTAGTTGTCAGCCATAGTTACGGCAAATTCAGCTTTTTATTCTTTCACTGCTGATGTAGTTCTGAAGGATTCTGCTGTGATCTGTATCTTTCTAGCATCTCAGTCTCAAAAATGGGGGATGAATGTGATAGCAAAGGGTTTACTGACATGAAAATGTATAGCTTGAGTAGCTTTCAAGTGATTAAATGGAATTAGGAGCTTGGATAACTACTGGAGCTGTTACAGTAATCTAATCCTTACGGTACTTATAATTGGTTTTTGGTTTATGTTTTGTGGAATTTTTTTATTGCAGATGTGTTCGTCCTTATCAGTGTGATATTTTTTTTTTCTGCCTGACAGCTGAAGGAGTTAGCTTTTATGTGTGTGAGAAGAGTAGTTCAAAGTTGTAAGTGGAATTAAAAATGTTAAAGAATATGGATGAGGATTGTTTTCTCTTTTATGATGTTTATGACTTACCAAAGTACACAAATTACTACAGAAGGTGGCCTTACTTCCCAAATTCTTGGCCAATGATCTGGTTGTCAGTCTCTGTGAAGCTCTGTTTGGCATCCAGAGAGAAGTTCTTGTTACACAAGCCAGTCAGTATCTGTGGAGGTTACCAGTGAGCCTGCTCTAGCCAAGGAACTGCTTTCCTGAATCTGACCCTACACTGTTTGAGGCTCCTGCTGGGAGTTTGCTCTTTTGAAGGGTAGGCCCTTCTAGTATGTTGACATACATTTCAGCTTTTCTGTGAAATGACAGGTCAAGCTAGCCAGATGTGTGGCCTAATCAGGCATGGAATAGAGGACAGACTGTGTTCTGTACAGAAGCTGGTGATAAATCCTTATCCTGAGGTAATCTGAGCTGAGACCTAATTGTATAAGATTTGCACTCTACTTGCAGAGCATGAGGGATCTGTTGTGGGATGATTGGTTTGATCTTGCACAGAGGAATGCTCTTCATGCCAGGTTTGTCTTGCGTTCTCCATACACAAATTCGCTGCTTTATTTTAAGGGAAAAAAAGCATCATAGACTCTAAGTAGCCTAAAAAATAAAAAGTGTTGTAGTTGTTTACTGAATAGAAGCCCCGCACACAGAGTGTGTTTCTTGTAATTTACTGACTCTTTCATTTTAGGCTGGGATAATCCATTTTTCGTATGTTGAATTATGCTGAGGGCTTCAGAGATAGTGGTTCACTCAGTAGCACTGAGCTTAAGATAGAGGAAGAGAAAGAAAAGGAAATCCCTTCTTAGGAAAGAACACAAGATTTGGCAGAGACAGAAGACTAAGGTGGTGTTATGGAAGACAGATGAGCATTTCAGTTCAGCTGACAGTAATAGAAAGTTGTAGCTAGTTAATGAAGCACAGGAGAACACAGAACTTTAAACATGTTATCTAAGCTAGTTAGGAATAGATGCTCTACTTTGACTTCGGAGCTATTCTAAAAATTGTAATATGCCTACTACTACATACATTTGTGGTTTACTAATTTCTTTAAATTAGAAGTGACTGGGAAGTTACAGAAGTGCAGGGATTGTAATCTAAGTCCTGAGTCTTGAGCAAGACATGATTGTATGGCAGAGGAAGGCGTGCTAAAGAATAGGAGATGTGTCACTTCCAAGAACTGAGAGAGAAACCCCTGTTATACTGAATGGGATAAGGGATGTCTCCCACTGTTAATCATAAGTTCGATTATCCTGTGTTTTTAGAAGTTGAAAAGTCTTGCAAGTTAAAATGACCAAAATTTTTATGTAAATGGATTGTAAAGGAGTTGTCATAAATGCCTTTGTTCTTCCCGTTATACTCCCTGACATGTACACTTGATCAGAAGACAATAGGTAACAAGATGCTCTGAAAAGTCAAACATTTTGCTATCAGATATGGCTGACTTCAAACGTGTTATCATAAGGCAAAATTATTCCAGAATATCTTTTATGGGAGCTATAATCCTTAGGACTGAAAAATTATCTGTGATCCACATGGCAGGAAAGTGAGCTAGAAATTATGTATCCCAAGTTGGATGTTAGCTGAAAGAGCTTGGAAGAGGTTTATGTGGGAGTGTATGGTACTTCAGGCATACTTGTGCTTGCAGTCTTTTGTGAATGGGACAATCTCTCATTTGAAAACAAATAAAGGTAAACCCAGCTTTTCTACTACAGAAGTGAAAGTCGACCTTGTCTGTACTGTTCCTCACCTTTGCAAAGAGGAAATTTACTTTAAGAGTGTGTAAATGTGAGCCTATTTACTTACATCTGATATTTTAATATAGAAGGAGCAATTTCTTCACTTAAAGTTTAGATTTTGGGAGGTAGTTGGCCTGGTAATCCAAATAATCGTTAAATATGTTCATGTGTTTGTTTTGAGTGTCTGACTGATCTAGGCTGTGTTTTCGTTCTCTGGTAAGTCATTTTTACCAAAACATCACCTTTTGCACTGCAGTAATGAAGCAGTTGTTTCACCTGCTCCAGTGCTGACCCTGAATCTTTCTTTTGTCTGCTTTTCAAAAGTTAGTGCACTGGCATAGAACGATCTGGTCAGTCTGACACTTCTGGTTGGTATATCTGAACTGCCTGCTAAAAGCATCCAATCTGAAGCATGTTGAAACTTGGTTGAGATAAAAACAAGTGTCCCAGTAGCTATCAGAAGCAAAATTTCTGTAAGGATTTATACATTTTCCCACTGTTCTTCACTTTTACTAATATTTGCTCACTGTTAGTGGTGCAGTCATTAGCTTCTGACTGTGGTTATAAAGTTCAATTACAGCAACACAAAGCCAAAGTACCAGATGCAGTCTGTTTCCTACTGAAAACTTCCAAGTCAGACAGAAAATGACAATATGTACTCACAGTAAGGAAATACGTCAATTTGTTTGTGAGACTCAGGCCATAATTTTAGGACAACATTATGTGTTCTGTGTCAGACGGCAGAGAAGTTTTGCTTTCTTTTTTGATAGCAGATCTTTCCAGAATAGATTTCCTTCCTTCCCACTGGAGTCTTTTCATCAGAAAGCTAATCATCTGCTCCTCACTTTCTAGTGCCATGCCTATCATTATGATGAATCAGAAATTACTAGAAAAACCAAATCTAAACCCATGCCAAAATTGATTCTGCTTCTCGCACTCTCAGTTTTTGGTTGTGACTTCTGCAGGTCCTGGGAAATGTGTGTTTTCTTTCTTCAGATGTAACTTTGGAACTTTATGTATCTTTACTTCAAAGCTGCTACCTACTAGATTAGAGAATAGCATATGAAGACTAGTGCCCTTGGAGTAGCCACTGATGGGGTGATGTCTACAAACATGCTCAGGACAGGCAGTAACAGTTATAAAGCTAGAAGGAAGATGTTGAGGGGTGGGAAATTCTGTGCAAAGGTGAGAAGGCCAAGTATAGACTTTCATTCTACTGTGTCTGTGTTGGAGGTACTGTGGGAAGGTTGTGTTGGATGAACATTAAGTTTTGTCAGGGCATTTTTTTTTTTTTTTTTTTTAACCAAATATTGTTTTACATTTAAGTAAACTTAGCAATTTCAGCCTTTTTGTTAAGTTTGTAAAACATTCTACCCACGGAGAATATTTCTCTTTTCTTTATAAATTTGGGGAACCTTGACAATGTATCTTGAACAATACCTAAAACCGCAAAGTAAGTGTGGAGGAGTGCAACGTGTAAGAGTATTTTCAGATGTACACAATGATCTAAGGGCTTAATTTCAAGAGGGAATGTTTATACATATATGTAACCCTACTGGCAGTTGACTCAGTGATTCCTGGGTAGGTTTGAGAACTAATAAGTTATATGTGTTCAGATTAAGATAAAGTTCTTTGTGCACATATGTGCAGTCCAGTAAGACAGGGTTAATCCACCAAAGGTATTTTAAACTCTTGTAGTTTGACAGTGAAGTTCTGTTACGATATAAAGGAAATGCAGTTTGTTATTGGGATTTGTGTTCTGTTTTCGGTTTACTACTTTTGTTCACACAGCCTTATTTTATCTTTTGTAGGAAAGAATTAATACTGTCTGGCACTTTAAATCCACTTAAAGATTTGCATCTTGGAAAACTGGCGTTAACCAAGTTTCCAAAGAGTCCAGAAACATGGATTCATAGGTTTGTTTCCCTTGTCTTCTATTGACTCCTCAAACATTTTTCCTAGGGTTTTTTTGTTTCTTTTTCTTGGGTTAAGGACAGTCATAGATGGAGGAGAACGTCTGGAAATATAGCAGAGTCTTTGAACCAGTCATTGCAGAATATCATGCTTTGGCCTTTGAAGCTACCTGTTTATATTTTACACTTAGAACTGAAATCATGCACACCTTTTCTGCTGCATACTTTTTAAATAAACTTTGGAGGTGGGATAAATTTCCCTAGAGAAATTCATCACATCTTGCAGCATCTAAAATTCTCAGCCTGAAAAATCTGATTCCATCAATAGTAAGTATTTGAGCACTGTAGCTTTCGCCTTCTTCCACTCTAACTTACTGCTATATTGCTTATCTACAGGCATTTCAGAAAGTGAAGACTGTAAAAGCCAAACTTTATAATCAAAATTGAGTTCTTTTCCATTTCGATACTGGCCACTTTGGTTAGTTGAATTTAAATTTTTATCATTTCTAACTTAAGCCAAATCATTAAGTCACAACTACTGGATATTAAAATAATAGATCACATGTTTGGAAAATTTAACTCCAGAATTAACTCAAGTGCACAGGGCTGACCATCTCTGTCATGACTGACCATTCATAAAATGCCTGAAACCTTTATATGTGTGTGATCCCTTTTCATGATAGAAATAAAAAGATAGGTCATCCTTTTATAGACAGCCTTCAAGAGATTTAAGTGTAACACATTGGGAAGCAGTTTGCGATGTTTGTGTTTGACATGTCCAGCATTAGGGCAGCTGTAAAGTTGATACCACATTAGGGGGTTCATACTCTGTAAAAAGCAAAAGAAAACTTATTGAGTACATGGGAGTTTTTGGAAGGGGAAGTTGTTGGTACACTCCTCTTTGTTAGTGCATGAGTTTAAAATTCTCGAAGTTAACCTAGAATGCAATACATGGAATATTCTAAGGTGTTTAATTGATACAGCAGCAACATTGATACAGCAACAACAACAATGAATTTCTGCAGCATTGGGTTTTAATTTTGTTGTTCAATTTCTTTTCATCATCTCCATGCGACTGACTTGTGCAGCTTAATGGTTTTGAAGCAAAAGTATGTAGCTATAATGGGAAAAAAACTTGCAATTTCTCATAGTTTAACCTTTTCTACATGGTAGCTAACACTGGGAAAATAAGAATTTTTGCATGTTAATTGTTCTGAATGTGGTGCCATCCATATCATTATGATGATCAATTTGTTTTTATCAAATAAGTCAGAATGTTAGGTTCTTTATATTTATTTACATTTTAGAAATAATAGAAAATTCTGTCTGTAATTTCCCTGCAAACTTAAATTAGGAGTATTTTAATACTGTCAAAATTTGTTGTTCTTTCTCTTATTTGCCTACATCAGAAAAGTATATTTGAGGATGATTGTACAAATGTTTGGCTTGAATTTGGATATGCTGACCATGATTGATACATGTTAGAAAATAAGATTCGCAAAGGTTTTTTTCTACATCAGCATAGTGATTAATTTTGGGTTTTCTGTTCCCCCATGGTACTAAATCTCAGACAGAAGATGAAAAAATGTATAATGGGACTACAAATAAAGTTCAGTAAAACATAGCCAAATTGTTTTTTCTTATGCATGGCAGATACACTCACTAAAGATGTCAAACTATCAATCATTCATTTTGTCAGATGACCTTCTGCTGTATATTTTGGGGGGTTCAGGTACCTCTTGTGCATATACAGTCAGAATATCTATTGATTGTGCAGTTGTCACGTAACAATCCTGTGTTTGTTTGTAGTAATTCCAGGAACTGTAAGAGCAGTAGGAGCAAACAAAGTGGAAGTGACACTGAATTAATTGGAGAAAATTTTTCTGAAAAACTAAATACCATGATATTCAACAAGTTTCAAAAATACATTTTAAATCTTCTAACGTTGTGATTGTCTTGTGTAGAAAGTTGCTCAAATTTAATTTTTTTTTTATGTTGTAACCACAGAGACCATAAGGTCTGTATTTTTTCACTCTCTCCCACCTATATAATTTATCAGAATTCCTTGTTTTATAAAAGATGCTCATTTTTAGAAACTGTAATAATTACCGAGTTGAAATAATTTATGTTTATGGTATTACTCAGAAATCTATGTTAATGAAGTAATATATATCTTTTATTAAAAGAGTGACTCTATGCTCATTTAGCTTTTTTGCCTAGACTGTTTTTGAATTTTCTATTGCTTGCATATCTGTGCAGTGAAGTAAAAAAATACTAAAAGGTGATGTTTGGATCAAAGACATTTTTAAAAATCAAAAATCAAGTCTTCAAAATTATGTTTCATAAAATGCCGTTACACAACAGTCTGAGCATGGTTTGCTTGGCTGTACATCTTTATTTAAAACAAATGGTGTATAGGAAGAAGGTATCCATATACTGCTTGTAATTTTCTGCTGAGAAGCAGTCAGTTTAACATTGCATTCTTACAAATTATCTTTAATACTGTCTTCCAATACTTTGTCCTTTTTTGATAACTGAGAGAAAAAGATACAATGTATGTAAAAACTACCAGTGAACAAGTATATTATAAATGTTTTCAAATGAGAGAAAAAGCAGATTAATTAACTTTTTTTTTATTATACAATGGTTGACTTACCTATTTCTCTCTCTCTATATATTTATATATAATTTTATATATGGCTTGCAAAATAGAATTATCTCTTTAAAGAAAATGAATTTATTATTTTTATTTTATTTATTGTTTTCTTTTAACCAGGAGTGACACCTTCCTGAAAGTAGCAAATTATTGGTTTTGGAATTGATGTGAGCTAGTACAAAATAGGAAAACCTCTGTTTCATAGGCTAGAGGATGTCCAGCTCTCCAGAGCATTCCAACGTTGGGCCATTGCAATTCTATTGACATGTGTTGCCTTGTGGAAATTTACACATCTGTAATCCATTTTTGTAGGACCGTTTTGTGTAGGGGCTGCAGATGCAGCATTGAGGTTGCCTCTTAAAATACTAAAACTCTGTTGAAAGTAAAATGAAAAACCAAAACATGTAGGAATCTGTGCCTATCTCAGTCACATGAAATCAAATATGTGTAAGCCATCAGTAAAAACATTTGATTTTCTTATACTTAACAGCCCTTGAAACCATAAGCCTTTTGGACTTTGCAGTTGCTGGTGATGTACAGAAACTGATTTGAATTGCTGTGTGCAGTACTGTCAGATATAAAAGATACTCGCAAAGCAGTGTTAATTTTTTATTGACTAACTTTTTTTCTATCTCACTTTGTATACTTCATTTTAGTGCTATGCAAGACTTTGAAAGAGGAGCTTATTAGAAATCTTATATGCACACTGTTTGTACTTTTTCATAAATTTGCTGTTTCCTTCTGTTTTTTTTTAGTGTGCAGTAAGTAGTCATGATCACTTAGAGTGAGCAAACTAATAGAGCTGTGTGTGTGATCACCATGTCATAGCTTTTGGTGTGGCAAGGGTTCAGGTGGTTGCTTTCTACTCATGCATTACCTAGCTACAGTGGAGTTCAGAGAATAGAAATATTGAAAAGATTTGATTTATATAAATGAAGAAACTTTTTTTTTCTCTTAAAATTGTTCTCTCACCTTTAACACTTTACGTCATTTAACCAGACGATGGGTGCTGCAACAACTAATTCAGGAAAACTCCTTACCCAGTCTTGCGACTAAAGGAAACTTGGGAGCAGCACCTGTGGAGAGAATTCACCGACTAGTGCAGGAGGAAATGAATGTCTGCTCCGAAGCTGCTGGGAGGTACCCGAGCAACTACAATGCCTGGTCCCATCGCATCTGGGTTTTACAGAATTTGGCAAAGCTCACTGTCAAGGTATAATACAATAGTGAATAAAATCCTAAATTTTCTTGTACAAAAACTCCAAATACTGATTTGCTAAGCAGATCGTATGTCATCGATGAAGAGTATCAAATGAAGTTATCATAGATAGCTAAGAATGTTTTAAGAAAGTGGGCAAAATATTGCAGTATGTTTTCCATTTTTCTTTTCAGTGTAAGCAGGTTCTGCTCAGCAGAAATAACAGGTTTTCTTGCCTGTATGCGAAGTTCTATTCCTCTCTTAGTGCAATGAATGTGTGGGAAGATACCACCAGTGCATCTCTTCAGATGGCCTAGAAGGAGGTGTTTACAATACAGGAAAATCAGGAAAAAGCGTGGAACACAAAAGAGCAAGAAACTTGACATAAAATTTGTGTCTACGTAACTTTAAAAGGCAGAATTATACAATGATTATGGCGAGATGTGATGCAAGGAAAAAAGCAAATAAGGAGAACAGGGAAAAAACAGGTATTAAGATTTTCACAAAAAATATACAGGTTCATAGAATCTCACAAAATGATTTGGCTTGGGAGGAATCTCCATCTCGTTCCAGGTACCCTGCCAGGTGCAAGGATGCCACTCACTAGATCAGGTTGCTCAGGATGCCATCCAATCTGGCCTTGAATACTTCAATGGATGGGGATGTCACAGCCTCTCTGGGGCAACTTGTTGCAGTGCATTATCACCCTCACAGAAAATAATTTCTTCCTAATATCTAATCTAAACCTGCCCTCTTTCATTAACCATTGCCTCTTGTCCAGTCACTATCTACTCACATAAAAAGTCCCTCTCTCTCCATTCTATAAGTCCCCTTAAGGTACTGAAAGGCCACAGTGAAGTGACCCCAGAGCCTTTTCTTCTCCAAGCTCAACAACCCCAGCTCTCTCAGCCTGTCCTAATAGGAGAGGCATTCCAGTCCTCAGAGCATTTTTGTCACCTTTCTCAGAACGCACTCCCAACAGATCCACATCCTTATGCTGGTAACCATAGACCTGGATGCAATGCTCCAGGTGGGGTCTCACCCTCAATGGAGCAGAGGGGCAGAATCCCCTCTTGCAGGCTATGGGTGCTTTTGTTGCAGCCCAGGATGCAGTTTGTTTCCTGGACTGCAAGTACACATTGCCGGCTCTTGTCCAACTTTTCCTCCGTGAGAACACCCAAGTCCTTTATCACCGGACTGTTCTCATTGAGTTCCAGTCTGTGTTCATGTCTGGGATTACACCAGCCCAGGTGCAGCGCCTTGCACTTGGATTTGTTGAACTCATGGGCCCATTTCTCCAGTTTGTCCAGATCTCCCTGTCTGCAATGTTTCCTTTTTTCCACTCACCGAGGACTTCCCCTAACCACCATGACTTTAGATATGATGGACTGTGGCTTGGCAACATTGGCTGGTTCCCTCAGAACTCTGATATGTGAATCTTCAGATCCCACAGGCTTGTGGCTGTTCAGCTTCTGCAAGTGGTTCTGATCCTGCTCTTTTGCTTATAGTGGGAGGGACTTCACTCCTCCACACATGAATCTAGAGAGCCAGGGACTTGAGAGAGGTGGGAAGGCCTGACTGCCAGTGAAAACTGAGGCAAAGAACTCAGTAAGTAAGTCATTCTTCTCCGTATCAGTTGCCTTCAATTCACCCTTCTTGCTTATCAGGGAGCATACACTCTCCTTGGTCTTTTTTTTCACCGACCTGTGTAGTTAAAATATCTCTTCTCGTTATTGTTTGTGCCTCTTGCCAAGTCCTGTTCCAGCTTTGCCTTGGCTTTCCTGACCCCATCCCTACATATTTTATGTAGGTTGTTTACTTGCTCAGTGTCTCATGTTGTACCTTCAGCAATTCCTGTGTTTGAATATCTGAAAAGTATGATAAATTTCACCAAGATGCAAGACTGGAACCCATGCTGAAAAACTGGCAGATAAAACAGTCACTGATTCTACGGCCATTTAGTTCTTGCAAGGTTGCCTGAAACTGAGTAGTACCTGTATTATTTAGGGCCCTATGACTGCTGTAATACAAACTTTGCCTGTAGTTTGAAGTGTACAAGAAAGCAGAGGCCCAGAAATATAAATTGTATGTTTTATTATCATTTAAATATGACTTCTCAAAATAAGTTTATCATTAATGAAGCTATTGGCCTGCTTTGGAGGATTTCAAGGGGTAGGCTGTTTAGTAGGATTTTGGTTGTTTTTTTTCCTTTGGTTTGATAATCCTAATGCTACTGCAGACTGAATCTCAGCTCAAACTCTAGGAAAAGGGTTTAAAATGCTAGAGGAGAAAGTTATGGCCTGGTAGGAGGGCTTTCTAACAGGATGTAGATGTTTCTTCGTTCTTACACTAGACAGTCAAAAACGTTATCTTCTTTCAATATAGAAATCTCAGTTTATTCTAGCTGCAGAATTTGAATGGCATTAGCAAGTTTATGTAGTGTTTGAATAGTGTTCATTAATATCAATGAAGGACTTGTCAAAAATAGATGGTTTGAAACTAATCTAATCTTTCTGGTATTGGAGTACTTGTCTTGGAAAGACTAATTTCAGCTGTCTCACATGACTGTACAGTCTGTTAGTCGGGTTAGGTCTTAGGCTTCAGATACCTACGAAAAGGTGGGTGCATAATGGAGTGGTAGGGCTATAGTCTTTTAAAATTCATACACATTATGTTGCTTCAGTGAAAAACAGAGCTTGTTCTCCAAAGATTGACAAACTTTTTCATTTTCCTTGGGTTAGAATACTCAATTTCATAATTACAGGATGGAGATTGACTTATCCCTACAATAAACCGTAGCATAAAACAAACAAGCAAACAAGTCTTGGGGTAATTGTCATGAGGAAACACTTCTCTTGTGTGATGCCCAGAAGACAAAACCATGTTCATGAGACACAAAGTAATTCTTCTTGTAGCCATCCCCAGTAAGACCTTGGCTTTGTCTTATATGACTGGGTCTCCAAAGGTACTAGTTTCTGTGAGTGGGCATTGCTATATTTATCTGGTTATCCCTAAAACTTTGTTTCCCCAGATACAGTTCCTTTTCATTTCCCCAGTGTCCCAGACCAGGGAGGAAGTTTTGGTCTGCAGTTTAGGGTTGGAAAAGAGCTCTAAAACAAGCAAGCACAGGGTCAGGGAGGGTGTAAAGAGGCAGTGCAGACCCTGAGGTTGGGACGAAGGTGAGCATGTGAGCACACATGTCCTGTTCTGGGGGAGGCTGCCAGTTCCACGGTAGTCAGCACACCAGCAGAGGTAGAAAAGAGGCTGTCAAGAGTGGGGAGGGAGGTGTTTTCATGTAGTTTCCTCTTTGCTTCACAGAACGGTAGCGAAGGCCTTATACAAGGGCTTGTACCGATACAGATGGAAATGGAGAACGCTGGCTTTGTAAGAAAGAACCTCTTGCAATTCAGACATTAACTGGCTTTTTCTTTTACTTCCAGTTGTTTGGTACTCTGAGGTTCCTAGATGAGAGGCTCTGTTTTTTGTAGATCTCAAGAAGTTTTAATGGCAATCTTCTGTGTTGCTTTTTAAAAAGAGGTATTCTAGTTCAGATAAGGAGTGATGCTGGGATTAATTTTGTTCTCTTTGTATAGAGAGTTAAAATGCATAATTAAAATGTTCCCCTGTAAATTTGTAGCTTGTAAATATTTCAGATAAATGAATTGAATTCTTCTAAGGTCTCAGTTGAATATAAATGTGTGTAGTATCAATCTTAGCTAAATAAAGGCTGTTCTTGTTTTTCTGAGCCTTATGTTATTCTTAATAGACTTCTAAATTTTAAAGTTCATAAGTTTAAAATACTAAGCTCAATTCATTTTCCCTCTGAGAAGGAAAAGCTGATCTTACGGTTTAAAGTGCAGATCTGGACAGGGGGAGTTTTAACCCCCTTAAGAACTCCATATGTGGACTGTTACTTAATTCTGCACTTCAGTTTGTTGATCTGTAAAAGGAAGGTGATGCTGGTATCTTTTGTTAAGATTTACAAAAACATGCTGAGTATCTTGGGTAGAAGACACTGTTTGCATTGTATTTGCTCCAATTTCTTTTAGAACAGATGCCCCAACAAAAGTGATATAGCTAGCCTTGTGTCTTTCCATGGTTTTCTTTGTGGAAAGCGTGGCTTTTGTGCTGCAGTATCAGAAAGACTTCTACCTATGAAAGTTGCTTTGCTTCAGCTGGTCCTGTTAGGTGTTGTAGGTAGCTTAGGAAAAGAGATTGAAAGCAAGAGTATACCAGTAAGATTATATTCAAGGTCTTTAGAAGTAAATGAAAAAGATTGTTTTGATCTCTGTGGAAAGTTTAAGCACTGGAGGAGAAGCAGTATGAGGAAAGAGTTTAAGGCATGTAAAAAATTAAAACCACTGGCTGTAACAGAGAAAGCAAAGTAAAAGAAGCTTTGCCTGGTAGCTGAACTCGCATTTCTCTCCAGAAATGAATTTTGAAGGTTTAAAACACTCAGAATTAAGAGAAAATTCACAAGAGCCAGCAGTGGTAAAAACAGAGCTACAGTTGGCAATTGAAGTATTTACCAGAGTTGTTGTGAAAGCCTTTCTAGGGGTTCTCCAGTAGTAAAATCAAGCAACCTGATTATAGACAAATGGTTTTGTATTTCACAGGCTCTAGGACTTTAAACATAATGTTATGGTTGATATTCTTTCATGGAAAATGAAGGTGTAAATTAAGTTGATTTTTTTCTTTTTTTTTTTTTTCTTTTTAAGCAGCTCACCCACCCTCTGACACCCACAATCCACTGGATAAAAAGTAAAATTCTTAAAGCTAATAGCAGTGTAGCTTGTGTCTTCTCTAAATAGTATTTATTGCTAACCATTTTGAGATTCTTAAACCATTGCTTATTTTGTGTCATAAGTGGTTTGGGTTTTTTCCCCACTCAGCCTGTGGGCAGGTTTCTGAAAAACTTGCCTTTTCAGAGTTTGGAAGAAGTATTAATTTGTTCTCTTCAAGGATTCCAAGATGCTTTTCAGCACACAGTGGAAAAGGTTCTGAGATTTTTCATTTTTCTGTGAGTTCTTAAACCGTTACCACAGTGGCTGAAATCCCCAAAGAAGAGGTTACCTTAATACAGAAACAGTGGTGGTAAGTTCCTCCTTTATACTGGTTGGTAATTGTCCTGCATTTTGTTTCAGGTTCTCCTCGATGAACTTTCATCCACTAAATACTGGGTATCCATACATGTCTCGGACCATAGCGGATTTCATTACCGCCAGTTCTTGCTCAATTCCTTGATATGCAGAACGGTGACTGACAATAACATACTGGTACAAAATCAAATGGTAAATGAACAAAACCCTAGCCTTCAGAAGGAGGAAGAGAGTGCAGGAACAGAAGCTGCCTGTGCTGAGGAGCAAAGTGTGGATCTCCCCCGCCGTTTAGATGAAGAGATGGAGCTCTGCACTGAACTGATTGATAATTACCCAGGGCATGAAACCTTGTGGTGTCATAGGTAAGAGAACTTGGTCTAAAGAGTATCCTTCTGTTTTGTGGATGGTTATTCATGTGATATTTCAAACAAATTGTTCTGGTTTTAGAAGTACTACTCAATAAAAGATTGTTAAGATACTATGTATTAAGCCTTTGGAAAATGTTCAAGAGCATAATCAGAACTATTGCGTAGAAAATTTGATTTGGCTTAAATATCTTGTCGATGTAAGCTCCGCTTGTCCCTATAGTTTGTGCAAGAGACACAAGATGCTGTTAATAAGCCTCTTCACACTTTACCTGTTTAAACAACAAAAAATGAGCAAAATGTAGACAGAAAATTAGCTTCAGAAAGCCTCTGCTTTACTAGCTGGGTACAGGTTCCTGACTAGGTAATGGTAGATTTGTCAAAATGACACAGAGCCCCTTCTAGTAGAGTGTGAGCAGAGACAGCAGATTTTGTGTCTGTGAACGAATCTGGTGAGATGGCAAATGAATTGAAGCAGCTTAGCAGCAACAGCAGGTTATTTTCAGAGTATGACTTTTTTCTTTTTTTCTTTTCCTTTGAAGAAGGTGTGTATTCTACCTTCAACAGCACTTAAGCAACAAACGTCCTCTTCTGAGTGCAGTAGTGTCATCTGTGGACAGCAGTGATGAAACTCTGAATAATTCCCACCACAGTCCTGCAACAAGTCACATGACACAAGCTATGGATGTCGATGGTTTGAATGAATCCAGCAGCAAACAAGGTTATACTCAAGAAACAAAACGCCTGAAGCGTGCTCCCGTGCAGGACTCTCTTGGTCCAGAAATGGAATACCGGTTTGTTGATAAAGTATTATCAACTTGTAGGGATGTAGACCAAGCCAGATTTGCTACTGCTTATAGAAAATGGTTAGTGACTTTTTTAGGTCAGTGAAGGAAGTGTTTAAAGCTTTCAGGGTTCTTTTCCTAGTGCAATATTCTCTTTTCAGACACAAATGCATGTCTTGGTTGCAAGTGTTCGCTGACTCTGTGTTTCTCTCTCTGTTGATGGTCAGTCCTAAAGTTCAATTTTAGAGTAGAAGTCTGTCACTTTATTTTAAAAACTGGCATACCTTTTTATTAAGCAAATGCAATTTGTTCCTTAATCATTTTAAGAAATCATTCTTGTCAGCTTCCTACCATGACATTTTCTTATTTTTTAACTTCTGCATTAAGGCGGACTCTGAATCATTTGACTTAAAAAAAAAAAAAAAAAAGGAGGTAAAAGAAAAAAAGTTTGAAATGCTTGTGTAACAGTGTCTGAAAAAAGAATGGTAGAATCTGTCTGTATCAGTTAAACCTGTTTCCAGATTGTTCCTATGTGGCATCATGCTAATACCTTCTTGGATCCAGACTATATTCAGTGAGTGCTATTATTTTTGTATAGCAATGTTTGGTAGAACACCAGAACACAGTGTTTCTTTCTGAAGGCTCGAGTAACAATATTGGAGCCATCATGCCTTTTGCTGTTTCAGCTGTGTTTTTGTCTGCTTATTAATTGTGAGGTTACCTTGACAGATAGTCTGTGAGGTTGAAATCCTGATAAGCAGATACAGGAAAATGTGACAGAAAGTAGTTCAATCATATGTTCACACACTCACTGTTAGAGCTGTATTTGGAAATACTTTTCTTAAATGAGACTACCGTAACTTCATTTCTTACTTAGTGTTTGTTTATTTATTTATTTTGTCTCAACAATCAAGAATTAATCACATTTGATACACTTTTCTGAATGTATTCCTTACACTACAGATTCTCACCCTGCTAAATCACACATGGGCAACTTGTACTTAACCAAGACCCTGCAAGTCCAATACTGGATAGAGTCAAAAGTAACTCTTCCAACTGATCATTGAGACTATACAGGTTAAAAAAAAAATTGTGACAGCAAGGAGGGAGCTAACTCTTCCCTTTTCTTCTTTTGCAGAGCTTCAGTCTTTGAGGGTTTTTTAAGAGCTCTTCTCCAACCATACATCTCTGTTTACATAACTGTAAATTTTAAGGGAATTTGAAATCAAATACGAATGGTGTATTTTGTCATTTCCTTAGAACTTGTCTGTAAAAGGGATTTTTTACACTAGTAGAATTGTGCTGGTGCACGGACCCAGGGGAAACATTCTACAACTGTAGAAGTCTGTACAATGGCAACATTGCATCTTTTAAAGGCAGACTATTCTCTGGGGGGGATTAGATTTTCAAGTTAGTGTCCTTGCCAGAATTGGTGTGTATATCTCTTGCCCCAAATGCCTCTTGACCATGATAAGTTTCAAGATGGTGTTTCTGTTGGGCAGAGAGGGAAACAATGAGGGAGAAAAAACACAGGTAGCCTGCTCAAAAGGTATCACTTTGAATCAAAAAAGCACTCAAAATGTGAAATTCCAGCACTTCTAAGTAGTTTGGTGAATGGAGTTTACTCTTGCATTTCAAAATGAAAACAGATCACCTGCAATCTTGGAGAGTATGTTCATGATTCATTTCAGGCATGAAGTAGCTAACAATGACATTTCTAAATGTCCACTGTTCTGTTTACAGTGCCTAGATAAGACTGATCTAGGCTTGAGCATCTCTGTGTCAAAGCTTTGTCTTAGAGGGCATCCACACCTGCCTCTCCATAGGTAAGGATGCATTGCACAGCCTTTTGTTTTGAGGTGCTATGGGATGTTTTCTTGATTTGGTTGATGGGTTTAGTTGCAGAGGAATATAATTGTTGTTCGAAGGAGGCGCGAGATTGGCTTGGGAGGATAGTTTTGTCGTAAGATGTTGCTTCAAGGATCACGGACAAATAGGTATGTTCAAGTACAAACAGGAGTCTGAATTTAAGAACTTGAGCAAGAACGTTTACACATGCCAGAGGACCTGATGTTTATTAAATATGAATGATACATTAAAGTATGTGTGGTAGCCTGGGTCAGCTTGATTAACAGTATCCCATTAATGACTTGTATGAACCTGAAAAATGTGAAGGCAAGGGGGCAGTGTATTAAAGATCAAGTTCTTGGTCCTAGATTACTTAGTAATGAAGTTGTGTGTTCTGTTTACCTTGACAAAAATTACCTGCTTGTGAGAAAAATATTCGCCATAGAAGCGATCTTGGAAGTGGGATTATGATAAGAAACATTTCTTGAACTGTGGAAGGGAAGAGATCCTCTCTTCTTGCACTGGAATGATTGAAGGTTTCAGAAAAAAATATTAATATTAGACTCTGACTTGAAACCCATTATATAGTTTTTCCAGACTATAATCTGGAGTCTTAGTTAGCATTGTTAGAGTGGTACTGTGGAAGTTCTGTGCTATTGAACTTGACATCACGAACATTTGAGCAGATGCCCTCATATATATGTGTGTAGTTCCTATTCATGTCAGCACAAGTGATGCATTCTTGTAGGGAGACAAGATTTAGTCCTATATGACTGAATAGAGTTGCATTGAATTTTAGTACTAGGAAGATGTTCTGAGAACTCTGATTAGAGATGGTGCTGATAGTTTTACTACTTTTGCAAAACACCAATGACTCCTTAGTGTGCGTTTTTACAGTCTGCACCTGATGGAAATATTCCCCCACACTTTATTTTTTAAATCTAATTAGAATAGTTATCTTTAGAAACCTTTGCAGACCAGAAAACTAAACAGTGACAGTGAAATTGAAACAAGTCCTATCTTTTCTGTTTGAAGGAAATGCAAACAGTAAGCTGTTAAATTCAAGCTTTAATCTTTTCATGGTAACAATATAAATTATGTGAAAGAGGAAAATAATATCTAAATTGCTTCAAACTATCAGTGTCCTAAAGCCTCATAAATGAAATTGTTGAAGAGATACTTCTAACATACTGCATTAAGCTCAGAATTGATGTGAAGTTCTGGAGCCATGATCTTTGCAGCATACCTGTCTAACCACTTGCTATTACTGCAGAATCCTGTTTAGGCACTGCATGAAAAAAAAGGAAGTGGCTTTAGGCCATTGGTAGTTAACTTACTGAGCATGGCTAATTTGCATAAGGTGTTTCAGTTGTTTTGTGTTTCAGAGATCAGAGACTAAAAATGTAGTTAGTGAACATTCTTGCAGAGAAAATGTCCAGCAGAAGCTGCAGAATACAAGGCTCTTCCTCTTTGAAGTCTCTTCATGTATAAAATCAAAGTTTGTACATCTGTAAACATCTTCATAAAAAGTTCAACATATTTCCTAATTTTGTCTTCTGCTGTAGTATGTATCATTTGAATTGCTGCAGGTTCTTTTTGTTCACTGGATTAGTCTTTGTAGAGATTTGTTTGTACTAGAAGAAAAGGGTTTCGAGGAACAAATGTAATTTGAAAATATAGACATTGGAATAGAGAAATCATGTTTTTAAGTGGTTGAATTCTCAGCTGCTAAATACAGTAACTGTTATTTCACTGGCATTTTGTTTGTCTTACGTGTTACAGTCACTGGAGAAACATGCAGCATTAAAGATAGCTAAAATAACAAATTTCTATGAAGTTATTGGAACACATTTTTATAGCTGCTCTTATTAATATTTGTTAATGTACTCATATCTCCGTATTTGTGTTTTATTGACTGCTTACATATTCTTTATACAACAAAATCCATGTGTCATTTAAATAGGGGATAAATTAACTTGTCAGTTTATGCTATTTGATTAATTACCTTGTATGTAATTTGCTTTAAGACAAATAAGCCAAGTGATAATATAGTGAGAAAGCTTAGACTTTTGTCTTACAATCAAAATTTCTGGCATTTCCAGTTTTGTGCTAGTGCTGCTTAATTAGAATGTGTAGCTAGACCTTATGGATGGCAGTGAGTTTTTTCCTAAGTAGATAGTTAATTAATTTTTAAAACAGTACTGTATAATATTGATGAACAGAAACAAAGGGTGTTGGAAAGGTTTGTCTGCATAACCAGGCTCAAAAAGCATACTTTTTCAAAAAGCATATAATACACTGAGCAAAATGTGACTACCAGAGAATAACTGAAGTTGTGAGTCTTTAGAGATTTGATGACTGAATTTTTGGACAAGTTGTTAGCTTAGTTTTGTTATACTTTCTGTAAGGGAAGAGTGTTCTTTGGGTTTGTTTTTTTTTTTAATCTAGGAGGAGGTGAACCATTGCACTTCAGTGTGGGGATTAAACCCACAACTGCTGAATTGTATTTTCTAGAGCAATTTTGGAGAAGCAGTGAACTGACACTGAAATGTAGATGTCACTTCTAAATGCATCCTTGTATTCACTGGGTGATGAGAGGTATTTATAATTAGATCTTACTGTGTTATCAGTGTCAGATACAAAGGAAAGGGTGTAACTCACCAGTTTTCAAATGCACTTAACATTCAAGTTAGTTTCAAAGGAAGTGCAGTGTCCCTGTCTAAGATAGTTTTCCCCATGTACTCAGAGATGTGTTTTCTTCTCAACCTCTTCTCTGTTCTTCCAACCAGCAAAGAAGAATGTAGCAAAGCATTGGTGAGGTGGCCTAATTTTGTGTTTGAGTAACTCTGACTACCTCCCAAATAGTTCTTTGACTGATGTCCTTAAGTGGAGTTCATCAGGCTCACTTTTTTCAGAACCTCATACCAGGCCTATATCCTCTTTCAGATGTGAAAAGCAAGAGCTTTACCTATGAATCCGTCAAATTTCCCAGGGAGAGTTTGAAGGAGAAAGAAAAAAAAAATCTTTCCATTAAACTTGGAAAAACTAGGATTAACATAAATTTTCATTAGTCTTTTCCTCTAAAGAAGCAACTGTGTTGCTGAAAAATGGAGGAAATGTGCTTCCAGGGAATTCCACATATTATGCTATTGAACTACAGACCTGACACTTCTAGTGGCTTTTGCTTAGTGTGTAATGTTACTTCTCAGGGCATAGTCTATTGTAGTGAATTAGGGTACATTTTTACAGTTTATAATTATTGATTTAAAAGAAAAAAAAAGCTAAAGATGTAATAACTGGCTTTTTTTTTTTTTTTGTCTAGCATTGTGTTCTATAGTCTACCCACATGCTAACATTGTACCCAGTGATTTACAGTAGACCTTACCATCTCATCTGCTTCATATTGTTATTCTGTATCTTGAATTGCTGTTGCAGTCTTGCAGGAAGCTCCTGGTAGTTGCTGGATTTCTTCTCTGAGTTTCCTAGTAGTATTTAGTAGAGTAGTTAGTATTTTTTATCAAAGTACATTGCAATGATGGGGAAGCTTTTTATAGTATCTGTGTTGATGCACCTAGATCTTAGATTAATATTTAAAAACCTTTTGTTAGGATTCTGAATGCTGAATCTTTTTTGATAGCCATCAAACTCTTACATGCAATGGAGTTATTCTGAAAAACAGTGCTCTTAACTGAAGTCTGGTTTATTAAACATTTTTATCTGCACCATTAGGAACCTGCTATACATCCTACTGTATAGGCAGAGGTGGGGAGAACCCACAGTGAGGTGCGTATTGTCTTCATGGGACATTTTCTGAACAGAATATAATTATGGTGAAAGAGCTTTCCTTGGATGAAGTACACCTGTATGTTCATTGTGAATAATGTTATGAAATAGGTACATTGCTAATATAGTAAGATTTCCTGAATGACTGCATGTAACAAGTAGGTAAAAGGATTGTGGTTTTTTTTTAACCTGATGGTAAAAAAAAATCACGTAAATCTTATGAGGTACCAGAATTTGTTTTTAGAAGGCAAAATATATTTATATGTACTGTGTTAATTCCCTTTTGTACCAGTTTTTCATTTTTGAAATGGCTACATTTAAAACTGGGTAGTCATCTTGAAAAGTGTGCTTGGGAACACACTTTACTTCATATAACCTCTTTACTTACATATAATTGAAATAGTAGATGTAGTAAATGTTTTTAAGTAGCATTAAGATCCAAGATAGTGACAGCACTAGAGTGTTCAAGTGAGCCATTAAACACTAATTTTGTAACACCATCATGTTCATCAAAGTAGTATTCTATGTAAGAAAATGTTTATTTTATCAAGATATGTGCAAAAATATTTAATTCTCATAGCTTTCTTATTAGGGGGATATACAACTAGTTTTAAACATAATATTTTGCAATATTTTTTCTATGAAAAATTCTCAGATGCACAGTTGTGACCATTGTAGATTTTATGTAGATTTCCAAAATAAATTAGATAAATCATAAATTTTGTAGCAGAAAGAATAAAATTATGACAGGACAGTAAGACACTGGAAGGTAATCTGCTAAATGACCAGTATTCTACAGGATAGTGAATGTAAAGCATTGTTTTTCACTGGTCTCACTTTGTCATAGGATGAATTCCTGTCAG
>VZRN01006435.1:0-12208 GCA_013397935.1 Dasyornis broadbenti | reverse complement strand
ATTCTTTTAGAGGGGGTTTTTTTTTTTTTTTTTTTTTTTTTTTTTTTTGTAATCAGTAGAGAGCTTATCTGTGAATAAATTATCTATATTTATTCTCCCACAATAAGTGTGCATGTATGTGTGAATGGATGGATGGTGGAACTGTATTTATGTCCTGTGAACACTGCAAAAATTACCCACATTTGGCTGTTTTTATGTAGCACTGATCTGTTAACAGACTCTGCCATGGATGACCTGTCCTGAGTCTGAGTCTAGCAGGATCAGTGCCAGGTTATTCGCTGAAAGCAGTGAGATCCATTGCTTCCCCTCTCTGTCTTGGTCTGCCTGATTTTCGTGATACTTGGGCAAATGGATGCACGCACCACCGTTAGTGGTGGTATTTGTTCCAAGTGCTTATAGAGAGTATTTGAGACTGCAAAAAGAGTTTGTAAGGTCTTGCAAGCTGGGAAAATTTGGAGGTGTTCAGTCAATACCTGGGGGATACTTTTCACGAGTCCTCCAGAAAGGAAATGGACAGGCATGTTTTGGATGAGTGCTTTAGCATCACAGGAGACTGAAAAAAGTATGTCAAACACAAACTAGCAACTTAAATTGGTATTTAAATACAAACAACAAGCAGTCTTTTTGGTACTTTATTTTCAGTATTTTTCTCATGTTCTTTTTGTAAAAATAAATCACATAAAAATATTTTCAGAATTACTCTTCATTTTGAATGTGTCTTATTTTGAATTACTGGATTTGAGAGCTTTCCTTAAAGGAATCAATTTTATTGGAAAATGCTAGCACCTTTCCTGTTTCCTCTTAGACCTTGTGATTCATGCCAAGTGTTCTAAAAGAGCACCTGAAATCACAGGGCGTTACTGAAAGTATTGCTCGTCATCCTAAATGCAAAGCTTAAAAAAGCTTCTCTCATATACTTTTTTTTTTTTTTTCATTTTTTCTTACTAGCTGCTAGGTAGAAAGAGTAGGTAAGGAAGCTCATAGTCGGTATGACCAATCTTGGCTTACTTAATTTGGGTGTTCATTAACTAAGAAAGGAGCAAGTAATAAACCCACCAGGGTCCTAGTATAGAAGTAATTTGCAGGATCTGGTCATTTTTTTGTGATCTGAATGCTTTATTTTTACATCTGTTGAAATGAGTTTCAAAATTCCCACCAACTTCATTGACCTAAGATCAGGCAATGCTGTGGAGAAAGTATCAGCCACTACCTGATAGCCATGACATATTTAGTGTGATGAATTGTAAGGAACTTGTTTGTCTTTCACAAATGGTCATATTTATGGCTTCAAGAAAAAAAAAAAAAACCCAGTTAGTGTAATGTAGGCTCATTGGCACTATGGAAAAGGAGCTATTAAGGTTATGGAATGTTAGAGGTTTAAAAGGACAGCTAAAGTAAAACTAGGGGTACTATGGAGTATCAGTAGCTAAGAAAGCTTCCTTTTCCCCTCTGTTTTTCCTCTCCTCTGTTCTCCCCTCTCCTTGTCTCTCCCTCTTTCCCCCAGCTCCCTGCCCCAGCTCAATACCCCAGATTCTCTCCCCTGCCTCCATGATTTTTCATCTTTCCTAGTGGCAGAAGGTTTCATACAATATACCTGTGTGCAAACCAGAGTAACACTTCAGCTTTGGAAGTATTGCATATCAATAGCAAATAGATACTAGTGTTCGACGTTTGTGCAAGATATTTAGGGATGACTGGTGAGGTTTTAAGTGCCGTTGTGATAACTGATGCAATATTGGATGGGGAACGTCTTAATAAACAGTGGATGGCCTGAGTGTTGCTGTTCTCCAGGCGTGCTGTCCACGTTTATGGTGAACAATAAACTGCATGTTTACCATCCTTCCCTCTCACAAATGCTTAGCACTAGCTAGCAGCTAATCTATTTTGTAAAATGCATCTACATAATGTTAATTTGAGATGTTCTACAATTGTTTGTTGTTCTCTAGCACTAGATAACTTTCACCATGCCTTTAGTCCCTCTTCAGTGGAGCCTGGCCAAGTATGGATTTTCATGTTTACAAATCTGGTGTTGCTGTGAAGGGAAGTCAAAATTCCACCATATAAAACATGCATTTTCCTGATGTCTAGTTAGAAACATAGAAGGGCATCTTAGCACTGTTTTCCAGTTGTGCACTCTTGAGTTTTACTTCGTTTATCTCAAATATTTTGTATAGCATGTTAATTAAATTTTTGCATATCCTAGTAGTACAAAATTACTTACAAAATAAAAAAGAGCACCCTTACAGTTCTAACTATTCTATGCAGATGTCTTCCAAAATTTACAGGTACAATTTTAGTGGTGGTGGTTGGTAAACAGATTTTTTTTCATTTATTTATCAGCAGACTTGTTTTTATATGTATTAGTGACAAAATGGACTAAGCACTGCTTTAAGTTATTGTATTTCTGTAGAAAATGGAAAATAGTGTAATATTGTTTTTGTTAAATGTTGACAGTTTATAAATAAACTTTTCATCTCCTAAAAAACCTTTGTTTTCTGAAAACTTTGAACTCCAGTTTTATTGTTTGTGCAACAGACACCCCTCCTAATTATTGCTAATCTCTTTTCAGTGATACACTTCCTTTGACAGGAGCTGCATCCTCTCTTGTGAATTAGGTGATGACAGTAGACTTACTTTTGGTTCTTTTAAACATTGACACTTAGGCTTTTTTCAGATGTTTTCCTAGGTCTTTGTCCAAGCTTAGTTTCTAAAAGGATGGAGATTAATAGCAGTTAGTTCTCCTTCATAAAAAAATTTCTTCTAGCCATAGACAGCTGGCTATATTGTCTAGAATTGCAGAACTTGGACAGCTGATTGCTGCTTCTGTTTCTGTAACTTTTTAAAATTTCAGCATGATGTTCTGTGACGTACTTGCCTTTTTTATAATCTGGAATCAACCAGAATAGCTTTTGCCAGTCTCTTCAGGTTCCATACAATTTCTGTGCTGTTGTAATTGAAGGAAAAACATTTCACAGATATTAAAGGCAAGTAATTGACCTCTTATATTAAAAAAATGTATCTTCTTTGATTCAGATTAAAGATAGATGTAATATAGAAGCATGGTACTTTGATTCCAGTTGACTGCCTTTAGAACATCAGTTTTGCTGTATAAATTCTCTGAGACTACTTGAAGAAGAATCCTCCCTAATCTGACTCCTGATCTGAACTGGATGAAAAGATATTTGAGGTATGCTCATTATTTTTGTAAACTTTCTAATTATGCAAATACATGTGCATTAACAGCTGGATCTATGGTGTGGATGTTTTAGAGCTGCAGTTAAACTCTTCAAATAGTATTCTTCATATATAGTTCTGTGATTTCATTTATGAAAAGTTGTTTATTTTTTGTCAAAACAGACTAAGGTTTTTAGATCTCTTTCATAGACTTGAGTGAATGCTGCAGTAAATTTGCTTCCAATCCTTGTATATCAGGGCAATCAGCTCCATAAAGAGCTTTCATTCCAGACTGTTATCCAAACAATTCTGAGGTTCATTTAAATAATGTGTTTATTAAGAAATATTAATATAAAAGAATGTTGAACTATTAGAGTAGGTGGTTGGGGTTGGGTTTTTATTATCTAAGCAGTGTTATTGGGATATTTAAATGTAATTACATATTTAAAAACTCATTAGAGAGTTTTGTATTTCATGTGTATTACAGGGTGAGACTGGAATCATAGATCCAGCATTTATGAAATTTACTTAAGTGTTTCTGGGATTGTTTTGTTATCTTGGTATCTTGTTCAGATACACAGGCAAATAAGTGAAAAATTCTGCATTATCATTCTCTTCTGCTTGCACTTTGTAACAATTATTTATTGTCTAACATAGGGCTTCAAGTCTTCCACTGTTTTCTAGTTCCAGTAAATTTAAATCTTCCACAGCTACTAATAAGCCTATGAAGACCTTTAGAATTCCTTTGCTGGATACCATAAGGTGGTGGTGGCTGTTGTTTTTTGTCTGTTTTTCCAGAAGTGCAGAGTATCTGGCTGTTAACTCTGTAGTCTGGAGTTCTACACCTTTGAAATCAAACCATGGATTCACCACTTCCTTTGTAACTGAACATTTGAAGCACTTAGAGAGCTACTTTTCTGCAGTGTCTAGTAAAGATGTAAAAAAAGAAAAGAAGTGGAAATGTTATGTCAAGAAGTATCAGTAAAGAGGGTGTAAGTTTGTGGGGCATAGTATGGAAAAAGCATGATGGAAGCTGTTCAGATTTTTAGCTGAGTCTTGCTATTACCTGCATGAGCTGTGTCTGGCATGCAGACATGCTGATAAGCTAAGAAAGCAGTTTCTAGGGGAGGATGACAGCTTTTGAAGGGCAAGTGTTTTTCAGGTTCTGAAGTGGAATGTTCACGAGAGAAGTGGAAAGTTTTCTATTTAATGTGAGACAGCTTTTCTTGTTTTTTAAATCTTGAATATATTCTCAACTCTGACATACCTTCTAGTATAATTTTTTTTTTTTTTTTAATGCTGAAGTACTCTTTGCTGCTGTCTTACAGCTCAAAAGACAAGGATAAAGATTTTTAGGTGTGGAACCTGTGTAGTTTCAAAGGTTTTGTTTTCTTTCTCCATATAAGCTTACCTGTTTAAACAGAAGTGTTATTCTGCCTGACACCTCTGTCTGATTGGCAAAAGTGACATAATGGAAGGTGCACTTAGTGGTTTCCATGGCAATTAGTGATTACCAAGTGGAGTCAAACAGAAGATAGGATGAGAAAGATCAGTCCGAGCATTATCATTATCCACTCTGAAGCTAAAAGCTCACATCTTTAAACACGTACAAGCATGAAGCAAAGTAAAACTAAAAGGTATCCCAGTTCTGTAGTGTCACTTCAGGTTAGCATGTCCATGTACGCATCTTTAGCTGTATGGGATGTGGCTTTAAGCCAAGGAGATCTATTAACTCTTCAAACAAGTTGATGAAGCCATGAAAATTTAGTAGCCACTGATAATCTCTTGATCTTAATTTCTTTCCTCATTGGGGTGGCTTCTCTACTGAAGGACAATATGGCTTTTTCATAGGAAAAGGGGAAGAGAAACCTTCCTCTTTGTGCATAACTGCTGTGTTTACAAGGTGCTGTCTTGCTGTGTTTTGTGAGTAACTGGCCCCTTTTGTACCTCTTGCTGTCTACCACTGTCCGCCACTATCATCCCATCCCCACTCCTGCACATCTTCACGTGTCTGCACAGCTATACCAACTCCTTGGACATCCTGGATCCTCAGGTTTGCATCCTCATCAGTTGCAGCTTACCCAATTTGCCTGTGTTTTTTTAATAACCCATCATTTAGGATTGTTTCTTGTGTTTGCCTCTGTTAGTTCACCTGTTGGGTTTGTCCCTCTCAGTGCTGTTGTTTGTGGCTTCCCCTTTACTTTTTACACTCTTTGGTATTGGAAAGGTCTTTGATCAGAGACCAATAAGGGAGCAGAAATTCTCTCCCTCTACATAATGTTGCACAAACAGGTTTGCCAGTTCCCAGGAAAGCTGAAAACCTCACTTCAGTGTCAGTTTTTTTATCCCATGGCAGCTTTACTCTTTACTTTCTGAAGCCCTTTCAGTTTGACTGGAAATGTAAAAGCTTTCGAAAAGTCTTCAAATGAATAGATTTATTGGTTCCTACAGTCCATGAAACACGTGCTATTCAGGTAGGTAGTACTTGAACTGAATTAATACAGAAATTAGAATTTGCTTTCATCTGCTCATGAGATTGCAGCAGTAGTTGCAGTTTTCCCTATAAGATAGCACAACCACAGAAATGAAGGGAAAACTGCAACTACTGCTTGAACTGAGTAATTGGAGGTGAGGGTGGCAGAGATGAGAAGTTTCTAAATGACTATAATGAGGATGAAAAGGGAATAATGAAATATAAAGAGATAAATATCCTTTCTGTTCAGAAGGACTTCAGGTTGTCTCAGTCAGCAGTAGTCTTCAATTATGAAGAGAACATACTTGCATTAATGAAGTGGGTGCCACTGGGTTAAAAATAGGTGTGCAGGCTTAAATGCTTTCTGATGCACAGCAGGTCAAAGCTGGCACTGAGTCATAATTAGGAAGATGAACTGAGACAATGTCAATTCTTTGCTATCCTTGCTAGCAGAACTAACCACTGCAAACTGAGCAGCTTATGGGTTAAACTGTCAGATCGCCTGTGGGACCTGTAGAAAGTAGCACTGGAACTTTTTGTTGAAGACTCTGGATACTGGGGGAAAGAAGGGAAGATGTGTGTCTCCATTCCCCTCTGATTAGGGGTTTCCATAGGGGAAGCAGAAATATTAAGCTTGTCTTTTTGTAGACTTGAAGGGCAGAGGAAGGGATGAGGAGCCTACTGAATGTACACAGAAAGTATTATGGGCTCACCACTCCAAAGGAGAGTAACCACACAGTGCAAGAGACCTGCTTTACCACTGCACAGAACGGGCAGATGGACGTGCTTGTCTGGAAATCTCAAGGCTGATATGTCCCTTTTGTGAAGGATAAAAGCTACTTTATGGCTTCTGGGAGTCTGGCTGTGTCAGGGAAGTTGAGCCTTCCTACATCTGTCTGTATGGTAACTAGTTTGCAAGATATTATCATGCTTCTTTTTATCTCCATTTTTAAATGAATATGTTTATATGTTTTTTTGGGGTTTTTTTTTTTTTTTTTTTTTTTTTTTTTTTCTTTTTTCTTTTTTTTTTTGGTAGTGTTAAAAGTTTGATAGGAAGAATAAGGAATATGTCCCCACTCAGGCCAGGAAAGCAAATGTATTTGAATATGATACATTAATTAACATTAACATACTGTTAAATATGCTAAGCAGCACAGTGTGGCACAAAACAGGAGTGATTTGTTGTTGTTTTGCTTTGATGAATCTGCAGGAGCCGGACAGGATCTAGCTGTGCTTTTGTGTTTAGAACCTGACTGCTGGGACCTTTTTTCTGGAGCGTTTAAGTCATGTGTTGTGAAAGGGCTTGTTAGTTTTACTAACGCTGGCAATTTCCCTTTCACTGGCAAAGCTCTGCACTGCACAGTGCAGAGCAGGTCCTACCAGGGACCCAAAAAACAAGGAGCACTCAGTGGGCATATATTTAGCAACATGCAACGCAACTGGTTAATGCATTGTCATACATGAATCCTGTTGAGGAGGTGTCAGGGACATGGCTCTCTTGTCTGGCTCTTGGCTTCCACAGGATGTTGGTCATGCACTCAAGGGAGAGAAATTCTGTGTGGAAATTTTTTATTGCATTTCAAGTGATCTTTGTACTCATGTTTTTCAACAGTACAAGTATATGTATGCATGTATATATGTGTATTTTGTGATTGCAGTTTCTAAATTCCACAAAACCAGTAGCTGGAAAGTATTTGCTTAATGAGGCATAATATTTACTAATACTGCAATGTTGTAACTGCAGCAATGAATCAATGGCATTTTTTTTATATACCACGTATGAGCCAGAGTATTCAGTCTTACTATTGATAACTTTTTTATGAACATATTTCATATAGAAAAAAAATCACAGGTTTACTGTTTGTACTCCTGCCTCCCACAATTCATTTAGAAAGCTGCTACTGAAAGTAATTTCTGTACATACTGTTTTCACAGCAGCCATTGCTTTGGGAGGTCTCTAACATTACAGTTTCTGATTTCAAACACAATTTCCCTTTTCATGTGTTGTGGTTTGAGCCTGGCCAAATGGCAGGTACCTACAAATTTACACACCCGCACTGAGGGCTCATGAGTTGAGATAAGGAAACCCGGGAGAAGACGCACTCAAATAGGCAAAACAGGACTAACTTAGGTTGCAAAGTGATCTAATTTATTACTAACAGAGTCAGAGGAGTAAATGAGATGTAAAATAAACCCTCCAAGGCCACCATTTCTCCATTCATTCCACTCCCTCCATCCCAGCAGCTGCACAAGGGAACAAGGCATGGGGCGGGGGTTAGGTCAGTTCATCACCCAGATCTTCTTCCCCTGNAGCAAGGCTTCTTCTCTTTACCGGACTTCTGCTGGACCACTCTCTCTCTCACTCTCTCTGGCACCCACGCCATGTGGGGCACTCAGTTCAGTCTCAGGGTGCAAGTCAAGGCCTGTTTCTCCACTAGGACTCCCTCTGGACCACGGCCTCCTCCAGGGTATCCACTCTCTTCGGCATGGGCCAGTGGATCTCAGCATTTCCTGTGAGCCCCCATGGGCTGCAGGGGCACCCCCTGCTTCACCATGGGTCTCACCACGGCCTGCAGAGGCTGCAGAGCTCCGGCATCTGGAGCTTCCCCTCCGTCCCCACTGACCTTGATATCTTCATGTTCCTTTTCCTCACATGTTCTCACCTCCTCCTCTGGCTAACAAAAAGTGCGTGCACCCATTGTTTTGATTTCTTCTTAAGTATGTTTTTCACAGCGGCGTAACCAACATCTCTAACAGGCCCAGCCTTGGCCAGCAGCATGTCCGTCATCTCAGAGCTGGACTTAGTAAAGGCTTTGAGAAGCTTCACACAGGAGCCATCTTTGTGTCCCCCCCCCACCAGAAGAACCTGGGCCAAGCTAACCACGACATCATGCCATTAGTTACAAAGTAACAATTAAACCACAAATGGTTTACAATTATTGGCATCTTGGTGTGCATTAAGAAGCATGATTTTCAGTACAGATCAATAAAAAGAAATAAAACTATAAATAAATCCAGGGTCCATTTTAATAAAAGTTAATACAAAAAAAAAAAAGCAGTTCCTTCACTCTGTTAACATACTTCCATTTTTTCTGATGTTGATCTGTAGTAAAACCATGGCAACAAAAAAAATCTCAAGCAATATCTTAAAATATCAGACTACCTTTATCTAAAATTAAGCTGAAGAAAAAAATCAAGAGATTTCATGTAATCATAGGAGTTTGCTACATCCTAACAGCACAACTAGCAGACTATTTAAAGGAACTTTGCTGTCAACAATTTAAATTTGCCTGTACTCTCATAACATTTCTAAGAATGACAAATACGTAGACCTAGGATTTGCTTGCTCTTCTGTTTTCCTTCCTTGAAGACAAAATGACAAAATAGTTACACCCGTTTATGTACTTTGAGCAAGGCTGAAATTTCCTCAGTAAGATAATCAAAGATCCCATTTCTCTAGCAAAAGCCATAAGGCTGTCCTTCATCTTAACTTGATTCATGTGCTAATGCCGGAACATTTCTCAACTAGCCGTCCACTGACACCTTTCTATCACGTACACTGCCCGCTCTTTTCACCTCTCCAAATGACAGTCATTCTTCAACCTGAACCAGCAATCTTACCTTACAAGAGCAGAAGATGTTAGTGCATGAAATACATCTTTCTTCAAATTCACTTTGCATCTCATTTGTTGCTGCCATCTACGATATAGTGACTAATGGTAGTACCCTGCTAAGTAAAGCTTTTCCAAATAAAAGGGTATATGTTCTATACTGAACAAAACAGATACATCTGAACTTGGTCTAAACAAGCCATCCTTCTGAGATAATTTATTTTGACAAAGAGGAGGCTCCATTTTCAGCATTCAGAGTAACACACTCAACATATAGAAGTCCATTTATTGCTATACTTCACCATCATCTTTAAACCAGACTTCAGATATATCAATAGCTCTTCTTATTTGAATGAAAGCAAATACAAGTGTATACACAAGCCTAGACAGACCATTGTTTTTATTTAGTCTGTTCCTGTTGTTTTTTCAGAGAACATGAAGTTTATTTCAATTTTCCACAAGGCTTTATTATCCAATTTTACTCATCATTAAAACCACACAAATATCCCTGACCTATATGACAGTGTCTCTTGTGTTGGCTCTGCTAAACCATGTTTATTTCAATTTCTTTCTATTTGAGGAAAAACTCTTGACTTTTTTTTATTCTTACATTTGCTCCTGTGGTCTGTATACAGGCTACTAGAAGAATGATGTTCTCATTGATTTGGAGTAAGTTAAGCTGGGTTGGGTTTTTTGTTTTGGTTTTTTTGTATTCACTGAGCTTTGACCAAGACACTGACTATGTCAGACTTGTATTACATTTCTACAGCATTCTCATCAGCAAGATATCACAGGTTATGAGACTGACACATGAAAAGGGATCAAATACAATTACTGTCCCCTTGAAAAAAAAAAAAAAAAATCAGTTTCACTGGCACTTCTCTTTCAAATGGTTTTCAATGGAGTATTTCTATAATGCCAGGTAGTATGGTGAAGCTTAAGATAAAAGTTGTAAAGTGTTCAAACAGCAGATGTGATATATTGGATATATTTTTTGCATAGTATAGCTACCACTGTGACATTTAAGCGCTTCAAAAAACAAGTGGTAAAAAATCACACCTGGTATCTGTCACAAACTTCACCTTGAAATAACAAGACTTGCAGCACTTTCTGGAAGTCCCCATGTGCAGGTGATGCTGGATTCCCTTTGCTAGCAGAAGGGAGCGTATGTTTCTGAGGATCCTTGGCTGGGTGTGTCTTTGTTTGCTCTCTCTTGCACCTCTTGGGATCAACAGTGGAAGTGTCTCAACTGAGGTTCTTCCCACTTGCTGAAATCCAAAATCAGAACAGTAGTGCCAAGTTATTCATTTAAAACGTGAAATTACAGGCAGGAGGCTGTGTACCCTGGTTCCAGCCAGGACAGGGTTAATTTTTGCATTAGCCAGGAAGGACATGACCAGGACCTATAGGTTATTCTATACCACCTGAGGCCATGAATAGGGGCAGGGGCAAGGGTTCCCTTCCGTATGCAGGGGTAGAGGGAAGGGGTCTCTTCCAGTCGGGTAGTGGAAAGCAAGTGGTCAAGGATAACATCGTGTCTGCGTGATGAGCAGGTGTGAATCCTTCACCTCTCTTGTACACTTCATTATTAATATTGTTGCTGTTACTGTTCATTTATTCTTTCATTGCTGTTTCTAGTAAATTGTTTATATCTCAACCCATGATCCTTGCCTTTTGTACTTCCAATTCTCCTCTCCAGCCTGCTGCAGGGGTGAGGGGAAGAGAGAGGGGGCAGAGAAGTGAGCGGGTTGTGCACGGTTTGTAATGTTCCAATGCCAACACTGAATTGGGGAATATCACTCCTCAACCGTGACACTATGGATTAAAAAACTGGACTTGAGCCTAATTCTGGCTTGGTTTTGCCAAGCAGTTGGGCTGATGACACGACTGATTTCTATGGCACCTCATTCAGTTCTACAAGTACCTGAATCCAGCAACCAGCTTACCAGTGAGGACACCATTTGGCTTGTTGCGGAAATGATGAACAATCTTTATCAGAAAAAAATCTAGTCACTTCATTAACTGTAGAATTACTTGAGTTTCTTACACATTCTATAAAGCAAGCATGCCTACTGTTCCTGCTTCCTGCAAGCATTTTCGACAAGGGGCATCGCCTACCTCACCAACAAATGGAATATGCACTGACCCTGCCAAGTCTTGTGCTTCTTTCAACCTTGCAAACCACATGTCACTGCTGTCATCTCAAAATCAGGTTTGAAACTCGTGTTCCCCTCCCTGAGACACCTCTGAAACTGTGCTGTACTGGAAAGATAAACTGCAGGTGAAACAATTGGCAAAATCATGCAGTTCAGTGTGCCTCTTCTAACACTTTTCCCCTCAAAAGATTTATCTGAACTTATTAAATATTTAATATATAGTCCTTCAGAAAAATAGATGTTTCAAAATGTAACTAGTAATACACTGTACCCTCAGATTAGAAAAGGGACAGTATTTGTACAGGCTGTAGGTTGGCAGGATACAATAATCGCCATCCAACAAAAGTGTTCTATTCTAATACATGGGATGCCCGCTCCAAAGTTTGGCCAATGAGGTGATGAGAATCCTCAGGAAAAAAAAAAAAGATTTGCAGAACTCTAAACTAAACTATTTGGGAACAGTGACTAGTGTTTGAAACAGCACTAGAAGACTTAAAGTGGTGTTGAATCCCAATTATTAGAAGCTATATTGCTTATGTGTCATAAAATGCAATCAAAGATAAGGCAGAAGAAGCATTTACAGAATAAAGTCTTTGATTTCTTCCAATGCTACCATGTACTGTTATGAATTGGTTTAAACACAGAAGAGAAAAGAAAACTCAGTCTGTGAATAAAGGGGATTGAACCCAGCAAGGTTTGAAATATACCCAAAAAACATGATTAAAACCAAACGAGGTTAGATGTTGGTGCCAAAAAATTGACCTAATTTATTTTGATTCACCCCAAACTGGGCC
>VZRN01006428.1:75669-88248 GCA_013397935.1 Dasyornis broadbenti | reverse complement strand
ATTAGCATTTCCAGCTAATGAACATCTCTTGTGCTTAAACAGCACAACACCCAATCTCTGGTCATATGAGCTCTGGAATAGCAGCCAGTGACTTCCAAGTGCAGAAGAAGCAAATCTCTTCCTGAGGACATTGTACACCATCTTTTTGGTTTCTCATACTGCGGGTCTCTTTGTTAATAGCATGGTTGTTTTTGATGGGTTTTTATTGATGGTAATCTGTATCCCATGTATTTTATCTTGTGTCCAACAGATGATCAGTAATAGTCTTGATAACGTAACAACTTTACAGGTGCAGACTATTTTAGCATTAGGATATATGAACCCTTCTCACAGAAAACAAAAAAGGGGGAGATGTTGCGGAGCAGAAAGGCCTTGCAAAGTGAGGACCTTGTTGCCCTGTAAAATTCTTGCTCACTTCTGCTACTTCAGCTAACCAGAGAGCATTCTGGGAATGGCTCAGGTAAACTAGAGGTGAAAAGCAAGTTACATAACCGGAAAATAGTTGTTAGAACCAGTAAGTGCTCACATTGTGGGGTTAGTGATTGGTTACACCTGAAGCATGTTCCTGTCGTGGTTTATGGTGGTTGCTTAAACACATTTGTTGTGCCTCACAAGTATGTAAACTCATAACAATGTAACAGTTTAAAAACCCTGGATTTTTACAATAAAATGTCTTCGCTTATCACCATCTTGTGGAGTCCGTGCCCTACAACCCCTGCTGGTGGGGGCTTGGGGACTCTCTCACAATGTCCCCATAGCCTTGAACCCAGCCAGGCTGCCCCTAAAATGCCAAAGTTTGAGCAGCAACAGTTTCTTCTGAAAGCACATTCCCACCAGGATGCTCCAGGAAATCCTGGGCAGAGACACCAAACGCACCTTGGAGACTCTCAGCACTTAGAGCAGGGCTTTAAAAAGTGCTCTGCTGCCTTCAGCAAGGAACCTACCTTGCTCCCCAAGGAGCCAGGGGCACTGGGGGCTTATTCTGGGTTTGCCAGTCCCAGGGATGCTCTGACAGCCTGGCTGGAGACCATCCCAGCTACTCAAAAGCACTTGAATGCCTTTGGAAATCTTACTCTCCTGCCTTTCCAGTTCTTCTGCAGAAAATCCCGTGCCTGGGAATTCTGCAGGGTTCCCTGGAAGCCTGCAGAATTTTACACATTAAAAACTGTCAACAATCAATTTTGTGCCGAAGGAGAAAACAAACACCAAAGGAATGCACCAATGTGTGAAATTCTCATTTCTATAGTTCCAGACAAATCTTTAAGTAATCACTTAACCACACATCGCAGCCATGTGGAAATAACATGGTTGTTCTTCACAAAATTGGTTTTGTGAGGAAATAAAAGCAAAGCTTTGTGTATTTTATTAAAGCAAATCAACTGCAAATACAAATAAATACAATAAATACTTCAGTATCTTAAATGCAGGATAATAAAAGAGAGAGGCCTGTTTGGCAGAAGTGAGAAAAGAAGCGTTTCTCCTTATAGTGGATACCCCTCTGGGCTCCAGCTGTGACCAGGGCTGAAGAAGCCCCCTGTGTAAGCCGGGGGGCCTCGGTGTATTCAGGGGAGGCCCCGGTGTGGGCTGTGGGGAGCTCCAGGTACGCGCAGTGACGCACGGAATGACTTCACAACAAAAGTTGTAAAGTAGGTATGTTTATTTCAGCGCTGAGACGCAAGAGAGATAGCTCCCTGAAGTCCAGCTCCCTAAAGTCCAGCTCCCTAAAGTGCGTACCAGCTGCGGCACATTGCTTAGTTTATATTGAGTTACAAGTTACATATGCATGAAGCTATACAATACCCTTATACATATTTATTAACTATCTCCACTTCGTATTATAAGTCCAAAGCTCATTTAAATACACTTGCGCCTGCACAGTGCTGCTTGACAAAATGTGGGCAGGGGTCCTTTGATTAAGTTAAGGGTCCAATAAAAGATTCTTCCAAGTGAACTCTTCACCCTGCTTCCCTGCGCATGCTCTCTGTGTCTTTTGGCTTGAGTCCAAGCTATACATCCTGGCTTAGGCTGAGTCAGAATCCTATAGCAGGATGTTTGGTTCCTTTACATCCTGGCTTAGTCTTTCTTACAATGGTCCAGATCTTCCTTTATATCCTCCTTTTCTGTTTGGTAAGCGTAAAAAATGTTAAGCAATCTATAGTCATTGTTCTAATAAGCAGTTCCCAGCATTCATTATTTATCCTATATCAGTTTTAATAAGCAGTTTCTAATAATTCATTATTTATCCTGTATCAGCAGGGAGGCTGAGTGACGGTCCCTCCCTGTGCAATGATGGCTGATGATGGAGGGGCCCCTGCTGCCCTGCCTCAGGCGGCCTTGGCGGGGCCAGCGTGAGCCAAGGCATCAGTGGAACGGCCAAACGGCGCCGGGCTACCATTACACCGAGGGAGAAGGGACGAAGGCCAGGCGCTGGGAGCTCACCGGGAGGGTGGCAAGAGCTGGGCGCGGTGTCAGGGCCCGATCGGCCGGCGAGTCCCGGGGGTGCCCAGGAAGGGCGACGGGGCCAAGCGGCTGGGTGATGTGGGACCCCCGCGGGCCACGGCGGTACTTCTGGGGTCGCCAGACAGGACGGTGTTCCCGCAGGATCAGATATCACGAAGCCTGCAGTCGCGTGTCCAGATTTAGTTCCCCGGGACATGCCGGGAACTAAAGTCTTTCCGCACCATACAGTCATGTGGCCATGTTGGGTTCTCGATGCATGCTGGGAGATGTAGTTTTGCTGCACGGGCCACGGCCACATGCGCACTAGGGCCCACCCCACTCTCGCTGGCACCGCCCAGCGGCTGCAGTGGGTGCTGCAGGCGGAGTCCCCCGGTGCCTCAGCGACCCCGGCGGCGCCATCTTGGCTCGGCGTGGAGGGAACCGCCCGGGAAAAGGGGATTAAAACTGGAGCCCCTCTGCTCTGGAGTCAGGCTGGGAGAGCTGGGAATGTTCAGCCTGGAGTAGGGAAATCTCTAGGACACCTGAGAGCCTAAAGAAGCTCTAAGAGAGCTGGGGAGGGACCTTGGACAAGGGCCTGGAGGGACAGGACCCAGGGAATGGCTTCCTACTGCCAGAGGGCAGGGATAGATGGGATGTTGGGAAGGAATTCCTCCTGGTGAGGGTGAGGAGACTCTGGCACAGGCTGCCCAGAGAAGCTGTGACTGCCTCTGAATCCCGGGAAGTGTCCAAGACTAGGTTGGATGGGGCTTGGAGCTGATCCAAAAATGATCTACAGAAAATGAGGCAAAACTTCACAACTTATATAATTTTAAGTTGTAAAGTAGATATGTTTATTGCAGCGCTGGGCGTGTGGGAGGTAGTCCTCCAAAAACACACGCACCCCAGCACGGTTTTGCTTGGTATATATCTGGTTACATGTTACACATTCATTGAGTTTCACAATATGCCTATCCATGTGCATGACCTATCCCCGCTTCATATTATAATGAGTTCAAAAGTAATTTCCATGTGCTTAAGCCTGCGCAGTGCTAGTTGGTATTGGGCTCTGGGAGTCCCGGGAGGAAGTAAAATACTCATTCTCTTGTTTTGAACTTTTCACCTTTCTGTCTTGCGCATACTCTCTGAGTCCCTGGCCCAAGTCCAAACAACAGTTCTGGTTTTAGCCAGCGTAGGGGGTCCACGAGCACAAGCTGGGTCACAGTCCCTGCTTTTGTCAATAATCTTTTACTTCTCATTCTTTGACAAACACAATAAATGTTAAGTAAGCAATATACACTGTCTAGCAAGCAGTTAGTAATATATATTGTTTAGCAAGCAGTTTCTAGCAAGTTATCCCTTAACTTCCAACTCCCCCTCATCAGAGCAACCTGGGATAGTAGAAGCTGTGTCTTCCTGTGGCAGTGGCTGAAATGGGATGAACGAAAAGTCTCTTCCCACCCAAACCATTCTGTGAATCAATAAAAAGTATTTTAAAAACACTTGTATTACAAACAAAATTTTATTTATTAATTTCATTTATTAATTTATTGAACATGAACAAACACCAACTGATGAGGTGCTGGCACTCTGGGGAGAGAAACCAGCAACCACCGGTCAGTCAGAGCAGGCTCCTGTCGACCCTGGCCTTCTGTCCACAGTGCCTGAGCTGTGCCCAGCCCTACCGATCCACCCTCTTGTTTGGGAGGAGAGTGGACTGGTAGGACATGTGCCACCTCCTCCAGCCAAGCATGGGAGATGAAGCCCCTCCACAGCTCGCTGTGAGCTGCTGTCTGCCAAATCCCATTATTCCAGCCATGTTCCAGAGCCAGGCACCCACCTGGAGTGACACGGCATCGGAAGAAGAGCTGTCCCCGGATGATGTCTTCGTCCTGCTTGAAAGAGACATCCTCACAGACCATGTTGTAGAGCAGGACATGCAGGGACCAGATGGTGGCTGAGTGGCCATGGTAGCGGTGGAAGTGGATCCACTCTGGCAGGCTGTACACGTGTGTTTCTGCGGGACACGGGAGCTCCTCAGACAGGTGCTGCCACTCCAGACCCTCGCCCTGGGCATCTCTGGGGATGCCCAGGGACTCATGGCAGGACCTGCTGCCTTCTCACCTGTCCCTGGATCTTGGTTATAAACTCTGGGGTATGAAATGAAGCTGCTGGTGCTGGAAAAGGGCAATGGAGCCCTGGGGAAGGCCTGGACTTTACATGCAAGGAAAAAACCCACCCACAGGTGGGAAAAATCCTATGTTTATGCACCCCCACACTGGCGAAAAACCCCAATCATAAGCCAGGGCAAACAAGGGGAGAGGAGCAGCCCAGGACCTTTGTGCCTGCAAATGAAAGCGGACAGAGCCCAGGTTCTGAACTCGCCTCTGCTGCCACTGCACAGGTATTTTTGTCTCACTGGCTCCAGCTCCAGCCCCAGTCAGAGCCAGTTTAGGTGACGGAGGCTGTCAGCAGAGCCAGGAGCTCCTGTTTCACAACGTCCATCTCTTGCCAAACACCAGCTTGGCAGTGGATGAAGAATTAATCCCTTCGCCCCCAGCCAAGGGGGAACCTCTGGAGCCTGGTAGCCTCACCTGCACTGTGGGTGTAGAGGAATGTGCCACAACTGAATTCAATCACAGAATTGTTTACATTGGAAAAGACCACTGAAATTTTTCAGTCCAACCTATGACTGTTCCCCACCTCGACAATTAGACCAGAGCACTGAGTTCAGTCCTTTCTTGAACACAAAGTTCATCTTGCCGGTGGCCAGGTCGACCAAGCCCTAGGTGGAAAAAGCCTTTCAGGACACGGGAGAGCTGGAAGGACTCAAAATTGGGAAGAAATATTCAAAATCAGGTAATTTTCAGCAAATCCACGCGTTTGGGGAGGCCGGGACTGACAGCAGAGGGCGGCATGGGCTCGTCGCTGACGCCACAGCAACTGCCGGCTTTCCCTGACCCAGCACTTTTTGCCCTTTCCCTCTCCATCTCCTGCTCCCAGGGGATATATTTCGGGGGGCAGGGCGAGACATGGATCTCTGACAACTAGCCCAGGATCTCTAACAGCTTTCGATTCTGAACGAGAATGAAACTCCAGAGAGAAGAATCAGTTCCTTTTCCCATCCTGAAGCTGAAGCGGAGAAAGGAAACTTCAGAGCTGGCAAAAATAGCACATTTTAGGTACCCGGCTGCAGGCAGAGCACTGCCCTCCTGGTCGAGGGGCTGCACTGGATTAGCAAAGCTTCCAGGAAGGAGCTGGGTGGAGACGGTGCTCCTTCCACCCGGAGTTCAAAACCTCTGGGATATTTATCATGTATAACACATCCAAAAATGTTATCACAAATGCTCTCATCCCACAACACGGCTGCAAACTCTGGGAAATGGAAACCATCCGCCGCAGGAGCGGGAGTGGGGGCTGAGCACAGACAGTCCGTCCATCTGTCCGAGAGTCACTTTTAGCATCTGTGAATCCCTGCTGAGCTCCTTTGGGTCCTGCCGTCCCCTTCTTGCAAGCAGTCTGGATTGGCTTTGCTGTTCCTCCCCAGCCTGAGGGCTAGATCCTTCCTGGAGTTTTCCCTCCTGCTTTTCCATGGCAATTCACACATCATCTTCTCCTGCTTCCCGTATGGGCTTTATCAAGGCTTTGTTTGGGAACACCCTGCTGGAGCAACAGAGGAGTGACCCCTCTACCCTGTCGAGAGTAGGGGGTTCATTGTCTGCTCTGCCCACATCCTGCTCCACTCCCAGAAACCCACCCGGAGGGTGGGGAAAGGATGAAGTCCAAGTCCTTGGCATTCACAGCTGCACTTTGATTACATCAGGTCTTGATTAACGAGGGCAGGAGCTAAACTGGGCCAAATGGAGCCAAATCTGTGTTTTGGGAGGGATCTGCACACACCTGGGCATGTGTGTGCACCCTACAGCTCGCAATCTACTCCTCGTAGTAGCCTGGTACTGAGATTAGGGCTGCCATGGCACATCTGTGCTGCACGTTTGGCAGAGCATGGCTTCCCTTGGGTTCTGATGCTGCCCATACCAGGAAGAGAGATGATGAATTTTGGGTGACCTGAAATGACATTTTACCGCTTCTGTTTTTCTCACAGCTTTCTCAGCGGGTGAGATCTCCATCCCAACACCCGCTCACCCCTCACATTCACGCACGTGCCTCTGTGGTATTTGAGGGCCACTGAAGTGGCTGCTGCAGTTTGTAACAGGAGCTTGTTCTTTCATTTTTGGGGTTGCTTAACCCCCTCCTAGCTGTAATAAACCCAGTGAGTAAGGACACAAAAATATTACCCTGGAGGTAGTGGACCAAAAGCTTGGAAAGGGATGAAAGAAACACTCCCATTACAGCTTTCAAAATATGTTTCTCTAGCTGAAGCTGCTAAATTTGACTCAACTTTACATGCTGGAAAGGTTTTGCGGTTGGTTTGGGGTTTTTTATGGTGAATGAAGTGTTTTTTCCTCTTTAAAATCCCCACCAACTCACAGAGTGATGCAGTTTCACTGTGTCATGGAGGCAAGGGTTGGTGCAGATCTGCACTTGGAACAGTCACTGTAAACCCCAAAACATGAGATTCTGGTCTTGAGTGGGAGTCCAGGTGCCTGAAACCAGCACCTGGCTCCCCTTGCTGTCCCAGCATAGTGCAGGGTGTCACAGGAGGCCTGCCAAAGGACAAGTTTCACCCCAGGGTTCACACTGAGAGGGGACAGGGCAGGACTCCTGCAGGACTCAATCCCCTGCCCAGGGGACCTGGGGACATGGGGGGACTAAAACTGGGAGCTCCTGTAGCAAAGCTCAGCTGAGGAAAGAGGGATGGGGAAAGCAGGTGAGCCCAAGCTCCACTGCAAAAGATCTCCAGCGACATGGGTCACTGTGCCTCAGTTACCCCACATGAAGATGATGCTGTTGCCACACAAAGGCCACCAGCAAAGCCCTCGGAGAGTGATTTCCACAAGGGTTCATTCCCAGGTAGCTGGAGCCGTGGGACACCAGTTTTGCTGATAGTTCACCTCATCCTAAGACAGGAGTTGAAAATAGCTCCTGTGACTCACTGTGCCAAGGCCAAAGGGTTTCAGACAGCACCTTGGGGGAAACTGGATGTTTTCCTTGGGACAGGGAGGTGGTAAGTTGCCACCTCCGAGTCTCCAGCTCTTCAGGTCCCTGTGGTGAGCCTGAGTCCTGCTGCCCAGGTGACTTTTCTCCTTAGTGTTCAACTGCCTTTCTCCAGCCATGGCAGAAATTTGGCTGTTTCTTGTCTCCCATTCCCAGAAAGGGACATGTAAAACAGAAATGTCACTTTTGCTGTGGCTCCAGGCTCCTCTGGCTGGTCCTTGCTGCATCACCAAGCACCTTAGCTAGGGATGGATGTGTACAGAAAGGCACAGGTGTGATGAGTGCTGGCCCTTTGAAAGTCTTCAGTCATCCATGGGATTCCAGTGCTCCCAGAAGTGGAGTTCCAACAGTCTGAAATCTCATCCTGGTCCTGCTTCATTGGGATTTTTGCAATTTCTGCATTCTAGGTGCTTTGCCAGCTGACGCAGGGAAGCAAGACGAATTTGTGAAAGGGAGGCTGGAGAGCAGGGCTTCCTCTGAGTCGCTTCCCAATGGATAACTCCTGTTTTCATCCTCTCCTGTCATAGCTGATGGCCCCAAAGTGCAGGAAACATCCCCCCAGTCAGGAAAAATGAGGGGTGAAAAGGCCCCTTCCTTCCTCCAGGCACTATGTGTGATGGTGATGGGCAGCCTGGAGGGGACAACAGGCAGCTGATGCTGTAACTTCCCATCTTTGGGTCTCCCATGATACTTTCCCTGTGGCAGAGACCTGGGACATGAATCTGGTGACTCTTGGCCTCGTGAAGGTGTAACTGCCCAGGGAGGCGGGTGCACAGGGAATTAAACATACACTGATCCTTTTCCAAAGAGGCCTGGGACTTGAATCTGGTGGCTCTCAGCCTTGTGAATATATTACTGCTCAGGAATGTTGGTGCACTGGGGATCAAAACTGCACCAATCCAACACCCAATCCTTAGATGCACCGAGTCCCCCCAGCAGGACAAGATGCTGCCCTGGGTCAGCAGGATCTTGCTGGGGGACATGCTGGGTCTGTCTGGCTCCTGCAGCACAAGCCTGGGGGTGACAAAATCACCAGCCACAGGCGGAAGCCAAGGGACTATCAGCACCCAGCTCCACAGGGGACCTGCTAAGCCTTTCTGCTCAGTTTTCTAAGAAACAACGCAACACTCGGCGAGGGCTTACAGGAAAGGTGGGCTGGGCCCAGCCCACAGCGAGGCTGCGATAGTGTTTTGGTGCTGCCGGGGGGGGACAGCAGTCACCCAGGGGGCTCAGGGGTTCCAGGGGGTAACAGGAGGTGTGGCGGGGACATTTGTGTTTGTGTAAGAGCAGCTTCCTGGATAGTCTTTGGGGGAAGAGAGAGAGGAGGATAAATATAAACCACATCTCAAAATAGGCCTGAACTTTGAAGGTGTTTGGAGCTGTGCTACCTGCTTCAAGCAGCCCCAAGGAGATGAACGATGCAGCTGAATGAAGTAGAAAAGAGGGAAAAAAAAAAAGCTAAACAAACAAACCAACTTAACCTTTTCTTCACCAAGGCAGAGGCACAGACGTGATACCAAGTCACTTCACGGGGCTGGGAAGTGGCTCCAGGATCACCCATTCCCTCCTAATAGCCTCATGGCTTGGAGAGGTGAGGAGAGCCTGTGGTGAGCTGCGGAAAGGAACTGCTCACTGGACATGGGTATATTAAGGAAAAAGCCATGGAGCAAGCCAAGGAAGGGAGGGTACTGTTGTTGATCTGGATCCCCCATATCTAGTCTGGGGATTATGAAGTTACCTGCAGAAACGGAAAGCTGTCCCTTTTTTGGAGCTGACACAGCCCTGTCCACGCAACAGCAGCTGCTCCAGGAGGTTGTGCAAAAACAGGGCTCCAAAATTCAACACATATAAATTAATTAAAAAAAAACCCCAAACCAAGATAAGAAAACACACAAACAAGCATCCCTGAAGCGCCACAGAGCTGGAAATGGGGTTTGACAGTTTGGTGCGTGAAAAACTCAACCACTGCTGATATTGACTGACTTCTTGTAATCTGAATATCAGCTTCCTCTGCTCTGCATTGGCCAAACTGTAGGTGGGGACAGCCCGCTGGCAGCTTCCTGCACCCACCAGCCCCTGGCATGCAACACCCAACGGAGCCAGAGCAACAGGATCTGCCTTACCAAAATTTGGCCGACAACATCCGGCGGTTCTTAAGGTCACTTTGATGTTTGTTTACTCACCAGCCCCAGCACATGCTCGGCACCAGCCTGCGGATGAATGGGAACGAAAAGGGCTCAGCACCTCTTTGATCTCTCCCAGGAGAGCTGCTGGGAGCAGTCAGCTCTGGAAACACCCCGAGCAGGGATGGATCCGGCTGTCCCTGTGGTACTTTTGACTGGCTGGTCCCGGTTAATGCTGGGGTGGGATCTCTGGAGTCAAGGCATTGGTCCCTGGAGTAGCCACGGTGTGGTCACTGGTACCCCAAAACTCACACCATATCCTTCATCCACCCCGCAACAAAGGAATGCCTCCATCATATAAAATGTTTTGTTTTTATTTAAAACCGCATAAAAAAAATAAGATTTCTCAATTCCCCTGTACAATATGAACTATTAACAAAATCCGCCGGCTACACACTTGGTTACAGGTACAGACTGGATAGTGCAGACAGCCCAGGCCAGCTTCCCACCTCCCCAGCCCCAGAAAAGACACCCGTGGAGAAAACTCAAACTCATCTGCAAACAGATCTGCATGTGGCAAGGAAAGAACAGCATCCACAACTATGTACACAGACAGCTGGGGAGCAGCAGCCACCCTGCACCTCTGCCAGACATCTGACAGAAACACGATGGGTCTGGGGATGGACACAGGACAGAAATGGAGGGAAGACCTGAACGGAAAACCGGAGTATCAGCAGCTGTAGAAGCAAGGCATGGGCTGGAAATTTCCAATTCATGGAAACATGAATTATAAATAAATAAATAAGTTATCCTAGCAGCTAGAACTCTTCCTTAAAAACAAACAAACAACAAATTCATGAATATAAATTAAAAACAAAACCTGGAAATGAGAAAAAAGGTAAAATGTTATCACTATTCACAACTGTACATCAAGCTTTACTTCTGTAGAACTATGTACACATTTACAGCTGTTGGTTTGCATTGTTTGTGCGTTTCGAGGGCACAGAGAAGCGAAGAACCCCAGAAAACCCAAGTGGGATGGAGGCACAGGAGGTGAGGCATAACCCACTTGGTTCCCAAGCATCTTCTGACCCACTTTCTTTTTGAAAAGGGAAAAGGAACTGTAGGCCCAGGTGAGTCTCAGAAAAGCAGCACTGTAGGAAAAGTCAAGTCTTTCCTACACCACAGCTCAGATCAAACAAAAGGCACAGGAGCAGAGACAGTGAGAAGGGACAGCCACTTGGCCACAGGCCCTGCCCTTCCCATAATCAGTTTTCCCCCCATTGAAACTTTTCTTGCAATCGTCTCCAATCCTCTTGCCATCCCCAATTCAGCAGGTCAAGAGGATACTTGAGACCCTCCAAAACCAGAACCACAAGCTGTCCAAAAAAATTAGTGGCAAAATCTCAAAAGAGACAAGGTCATTCAGATGGAGTCCAGGACAGCTGGCTTGGATGGTGGCTACCAGAACTTGGAAGAGCAGATCTGTAGCCCAGCTCCAAGACAAGAAGTGTGCATTCCCATCTGAGGATCCCTGCTCACTGCTATGGTCAAGATGAAAAAGTCTGGTTTTCTTTGCTTCTTATGACCAGGAGCTGTACGGAGCTGTTACTTGTCAGGTTCCTGGATCAAACTGTGCAGGTGGATCTCTGATGGTTCCAGGTGAATGTCTTGCAGCCAAGAATGGTTGAAAATATCTTCCAATGACGGCCTGTCCGAGGGGCGCATGGACAAACACCACTTGATGAGGTGTTGGCACTCTGGGGAAGGAAACCAGCAACCACCAGTCAGTCAGAGCAGGCTCCTGTCCATCCTGTCCCTCTGTCCGCAGTGCCTGAGCTGTGCCCAGCCCTACCGATCCACCCTCTTGTTTGGGAGGAGAGTGGACTGGTAGGACATGTACCACCTCCTCCAGCCAAGCATGGGAGATGAAGCCCCTCCACAGCTCGCTGTGAGCTGCTGTCTGCCAAATCCCATTATCCCAGCCATGTTCCAGAGCCAGGCACCTACCTGGTGAGACGCGGCGTCGGAAGAAGAGCTGTCCCCGGATGATGTCCTCGTCCTGCTCAAAGGGGACATCCCCACAGACCATGTTGTAGAGCAGCACACCCAGGGACCAGATGGTGGCTGAGTGGCCATGGTAACGGTGGAAGCGGATCCACTCTGGCGGGCTATACACGCGTGTTCCTGTGGGATACAGGAGCTCATCAGCCCCGTGCCCGGGCATCCGTCGGCAGCGCTGGCACCAAGCGTGACCCGCCCACCTTCTCGCCGGCACGTGACTCTTGTTTACAAACTTTGGGTTGTAAAAGGAAGGCTCCGGTGCCAGAAGAGGGCAGCAGGGCCCGGGGAAGGTCCGGCCGTTACATGCGAGGAAAAAACCCACCCACAGGTGGGGCAAAACCACACCTTCCCCCCCTCAATGGCAAAAAAAAATTATAAACCAAGGCAAACAAGGGGAGCGGAACAGCCCCAGCCCTTCCGCACCTGCAAACCACACCGGCCGGTGCTCGGATTTTGCAAACCCCCCTCTGCTCCCCCCTCCCCGGAGTGTTTTTGTCACGCTGGCTTCCCCCCCGCCCCGCAGCCCGAGCCAGGCTGGGTGACGGAGGCTGTCAGCAGGGCCGGGAGCCGGCTCCCGTTTCACAACATCCGCCCCGTGCCAAACAGTAACTTGGCAGCGGCTGCAGAATTCATCCCGCCCCCGCAACTCCCCCGCCATGGGGAAACCTCCGGAGCGCGGCCCGGCCGCGCAATGCCCGGCACCGGCAGTGCCGCCCGGCTGTGGGCTCACCATCAAACTGCGTGTAGAGCGTGTCCTTGAGGAAGGTGCCGGAGCCGAAGTCGATGAGCTTGAGCTCGCCGGTGGCCAGGTCCAGAAGGATGTTCTCGTCCTTGATGT
>VZRN01006428.1:50735-74502 GCA_013397935.1 Dasyornis broadbenti | reverse complement strand
CGGGACCCCGCCCCGCCGTTCCCGGCAGCCAATGGGGAGTGGTCCCGGCGGCGGCGGCGCGCGGGTCCCGGTGCCCGTCCGGCTCCGCGGCGATCACGAGGTCCTAGGCGACCCTGCCGGCATTCACAGCTTTTTAAGCTGCTTCTTCCCTTTCTTATTTTTCGCGGGAATTACAACTTCCCCCCGTGCTCGGCATTCCCTGGTTTTATCCCGCTGTTGCTTCACCACGGACCAACCAGTGCCTGAACTTTTTACCCTTTCCAGTAAAAGTGGCCATGTGGCCGTTCCATCTGGGGACTCTTGACCAACATCCTTATTTTTGAGTTTTTTCCCTTCTTTTTTTCCGCAGAAGTCTCTGGCTGAGATGCTTCCACGAGTTCCAGAGATAAGATAAATAATTTACTGGATGGAGATCTCTGATTACTCACTCTATTAGCATTTAGAGCAAAGAGCTCCAGCCAGGGGAGCTGAATTATTCCAGACAAAGCCCGTCTGGGCTCTTGCTCCTAAGCAAGACCGCGGAGTTCCTGGCATCCCACACATACTTGTGGGAAGAATTGCTTGAAATCGAATGGGATTTTACTGGAAATGCTGGTGACATCCTATCCCCTTTAGTATTAAGAAAAAAAATTGAATACAACTAAGATGCACTCCCAAACTGAGGTTTGGAGCTGCGGCCCAGCCCTTGCACCGACCAGGAAAGACTCGCCACCACTGCTGCTGCTTTTAAATTTACCCGGAATGTGACGCATCCTCTTTCAGGGGCTGAGACAACTGAAAAGTGGGAAATCTACCTTCGGTTTTACCCAGAAAGTGACGTTTTTATTTAGGGAAATGTGTGGAGGATCTGACACAGAGCCTTCATTCCTTTTTGTTTAAAATATATAATTTTAAAAATATTTTTAATAAGTTATTGTTGCAATTTGAGGTGATGCAAGCTGAGAGTGGAGGAGAGGGGCAGGCAGCACTTTTCTCCTGCCTTATTCCCACCTGACGCCTGGGCATATTTGGGACAACCGGTTCTGCCAGTCGGTGCTTGGCCGTGGGATGAGGTGACTTAGCACTTGGCCCCGAACTCATTATCAAACTCTTTGCCAGGATGATGAAAGGCACCGAAGGGGCTGCCCTGGAAACCTGTTGACAAACAGAGCTCGCCCAGAACGGCTGGGGTTTCCCGGGAGCTGCCTGTCCCTGACTCCTCGGGAGAAGCAGCTCTGCCCAAACCTGCTCATTAGCGTCGGAGAGAGCAGCGTGTCTTGCAACCGGAATGATGTGGGGCCAAAATCATCCTCGTGCGTAAACCTGCCCAGCCGCTCATTTACCCGGGGGCTGAGTCAGCGGCCGTCTCTTCCTGCTGGCGCACAGGAGTTGGGTCCTCTTTGGATTGGGGAAAACTCCCGTCTTGGAGGTGAGAGGAACTCACTGCTCTGTGCCCTGGCAGCGTGGAACAGGGAAGTGGTTATATTTCCCGGCCATATCCACCCCTTTCCAGAATAACCCACCCAGCTGCACTCTTGTTCCCAAAATGACCCCAAACCACGGCTAGGAGCCACCTTTTCCCCATAGCCCATCCCACATACTCACCTTTCCCCTGCCAGCCCGGGCGAGGCCATCGGGATGTATCAGACATTCAAACTAAGATGAAATAACCCCCATCCTGTTGCTATCCACTTTGCCCTCATCCATAGGGATCACCTCTTTTCCTAACCCTTTTCTACTGGGATGAAAGCCGCCGAGGATGGTCGGTGCAGAAGGGCAGCCCACATCTATAAGCAAACCTTGCACTTGCATGGACACAGGGATGTCCTGCAGGTCCTGCCCTGGTCAGGGCTGCCCCTCTCCACCACTGGAGCAATCCCAGTTCTTGACTTGAGCCCTCGGCGAGCAGTTTGCAGCCCAAAAGGGCACTCTTCAGGGCTTACAAGGAAGAAAAACCCAACCAGGACCATGCCTGGGGAGAAACGGGACCCTGGGGTGGCACATGGAGCTCATGGTAGGTCTGGGGGAGAAGAGCTCCCAGCAGACATCGAAAGATCAGTTCTGAGCCCTGCAAACAATCCTGGCAGCTTTCAGGCTCTTCAGCGGCATTCCAGTCTAACCGGGGCTGCCTTGCATGATAATCAGGCTTAATTAGTGCTTTATCGCTTGATTGCTGTGCTGGGCCTTGGAGCTGCAGTGCTGCTTTCACAGTTTGCTTTTTGTATTTCCTCCCCCTCGCCTTTCCCGCCAGCACAGTTAGCAAATAGGTGAAAACAGGGAGGGCCAGGGCGATACCCAGCGGAGCGCCTGGGGTGAAGGGTTAGAATTCAGGTTTCCACTGATGTCCTGAAACAAAACAGCAAGGTCAATGCCAAGCCAGGACTACAGCCCCGTATCAGCCCCACGAGCATCCCCCGGCGGAGGGGACATGGCTGGAGCAGGGAGGGGAGGATGCGGGGCCATTAACGCCATGACACAGAAGGGCTGTGGTTTTTCACCAGCAGCTTTGAGTCATTGCGTGACTTTGGCTGAGTCTGCCCGTGGCTCTCTCGGCTCGGGCTCGGTCGCCCGCCGAGCCGGCTGGCCCAGGGCGTGGGGTGAAGCACGGCACCGACCTGAGGATCCCCAGGGAAAGCCCGAAACCTTCCTCATCTCTCCGCAATGCTCAGAAGGGCAGCCGGTCCTCTCCACCTCCCCTTGCTTCCTAACGGAGCCTGAAAAATGGGATTTAAGACATCTCAGTAATGCCCACTCTCCCATGAGGAGGGGATGAAAGCTCTTTGCCCACCCAGGGCTTGCCCCAGCCTGGCCACGAGAACCTGGAGGACAGAGAGGTGAGGGAGGTCGGGAAGAGAGGATGCTTCCACCTACACTCAGTGAGCAATCCCTGGTAGCACCGGCTGGGAAACGGGTGCTGCCCTCGCCCAGGCAGTGCGTGCCACTGTTGGGACACCCCCAGTGTGTCATCACCTGCTCAAAGTCACCTCTATAGCCACAGAAAGGTGCTCTGGCGTCTCACATTTTGGAAATGCAATAAAATGTGTGTGCGTTCCTCAGTGTCTTGGCAGTGCAGGTGATGGACACCCCTGCAGGATGACACTGATCCCGGGGTAAACGGTTTTCCCCCCAAGAGAGAGGAGGGTCGGGATCCCGTGGGTTTGGATCATGAATGCTGGGAGCCAGTGCAGCCACAAGGTGCCGGCTGGGTGCTGCTTTCCCTCCTCTCCTCATTCTCAGGGTCTCCCCAGACCCAGCCGAGACCCCAGTGCAGCAGAGACTTGGGAACAACACGCCACATTCTGAGGCTGGAATCACCTGAAGACAGGGAAGAAAAAGGTCCTGGCTGGAGTGCTGGAGCACCCCAAAACCTGTTTTTCAGCCATCACCCAGTCTCAGGCCTTTGAGTGCTATTATTTTTGGTTTTGAGTGGGTTTTTGTTTTTTTTTTTCTGTTGGCTTTTCACGGGCTTTTTGAGTCGAGGTGTGCGGGGAGGCGGCAGCATGGCTAATCTGCTTTGTGAATGGAGCCTTACGGGGGGGCGGCGGAGGGGATCGGGGAGGTGGAAGGAGCCACATATTTGGGATTCCATCATCTGGGTGGGCTCCTTCTCCCCAGACTCTCAGGATGTGGGAAATGGAAGATGAAAGGAGCTGCATTTCCAGCCTCTCGGGTTACAATGTCTAAAGCAGAAAAGGGTNGTGGGATGCTACAGGGAAACCTGGGTTGGGAAATGGTCCGGGTAGGCTGCGGCAGTGAAGGGGGCGGCTGGGGCCGAAGCTGCTCGTGTTTCACATCACGTCAGAGCTGAGGAATTTCCTCTTCTCTGGGGGTGCCTCGCAGAGAAAAAGGGGGAGGCTATAAGGTTAGCTGGGGATGAATAATAGCCAAGAGAGGGATTAGAAGTAGTATTACGCAGGGGCTGCTGTTTACAAGCAAACCCTCCTGCTGAGAGCAACAGGGGAAAGTGGGATGCATCACAGTGATGGTGGAGATGCCAGGACATATGCCACCCCCATCCCTTCCCCAGAGAGCACAGTGGGGTGATCAACCCCAGCCCCTGAGTGCTTTTGTCCCCCAACATCAGCGGGGTCCCAGCAGCTGGTCTCCTGCACACGAAGCATGTCGTGGGATGCCTGGCCTGGCTTCCCCACTGTGTCCTCCCATGAGCCTAGGATGTTTCCCATCCTTCTGTCACCCGGAGTTGCAGACACCCAGATCATTCCTGTGCACAGGCAGGAATAGTCACAAGAGGTTTTGTGTCAACCATGGAGTGCTCCAGAGGAAAGACAGGGAGAAGGGATATAAGGAGTGGGGAGCGGGCACAGACACAGGCTGGGGGCAGTGCCCAGGCACGTAACTTGTGCCCTGCTGCATGATGGGAGCAGCCCCCAGACCTGGGCATCTCCTGGCATCATCTCACCATCTCCTGAGCTGAGGCCCAGGTTTTGTCCCAAAACACTTCATTTTTGTTTCCCCTTTGTTGTTGTCCTGGGTGATGGAAGGTCAAGGTGGGGAGTAGTGAAGGGAAACACATTTCACTTGTGTTATTCCATATTATCCTCTATCTCTATTAGGACCACTGGGAAGGGATTGTCATAGGGTGGAAGTGCAGTGTCCAAGCTGGGCCCAGGGAGGCTGCTGGATCCAACCCAGCTGCCCACCCTGGGATAATGGCAGAAGACACTGTCACGTGCTGTGGGCAACTGGGTTCCACTTCCAAGTGGTGTCTGCTAGGGATAGGCTGTTCTCCCTGATTTAGTCCAGGGAAACTGAGGCACAGGGGACCTAGGAAGCCCCTGTGAGGCTGGAATGGGGAGATGGGTTTATTTCACCCCATAAAGGGGATGAAAGGGCAAAAGGATGACATGGCTGGAATCATCTGAGTGCTGTTTGGAGGAGGCTGAGCTGGTACACCTCCACTGTTGGCTACTCTGGTGAGACCCTATGCCCAGGTGAGACCCCTGACTGTGCCTGGGGACTCAGATCTGTGTCAGTGATAGCACCATAGGTTGGCACCACTTCGGGGACACAAAATACATCTATGCCTGAGGCTCAGGCTGAGTCCAGCCCCCCTGGCTGCCCTGGCTTAACAGGTTTCTTCCTGCAGAGCATTTGCACAAGAAAAGCACCTTTTAAATGTTATCTAAAAAATATTGGTGGCTGACTGTGGACAGGAGGGTGCTCAGCTCTCCTCTTCCCCCTCCACCCTGCAAAACCCTGCCTATTCCCAGGTACATTCCTGGCATTGCTCTGTCCTGGAGTGCAGGGAGAGCCCTGACCTCCTGAGCATGGGAAAAATGCCTGTCTGCGTGTGGAAAAGGTGGTGCAAATAGTGCGGGGTGACGAGGTCAGCAGGGAAATCCCTTTCATCTTCTCCCGGGCCTTTGCTGACACGCTGCCGGGGAACGTGTGGGGGCAAGCGGAAAAGGGTTTTGTCTACAGCGGGAAAAGAGGAGGCTCCCGGGAGGCTCCTGCAGGGACGGATGTTGTTTCAAAGCTGAAGGAGACTGAATTGCCACATGGGGTGGACGGTGCGGAGATGGGCTGGCCAGGTCACAGCTGTGACCCCTGGGATGGGTGATGGACAGTTAGATTTGGCCCTTGTCCTCTTGTGCAGCTCAGCGGGTCACTGGGACCTCCCACACGTGAGGGTGATGGGGCAGAGGGGCACCTCCACACCCCATGATGCCCATGGACATAGGTAACAGCTCTCAGTACTGGTGGCTCAGCCCAGTTGGTGACACAGAGGTTCCTGGCTACAGGTCACTGTCCCAGTGTCATGCCAGAGTGCTCTGAGTGCCAGAGGGACTCAGACTGGTGCTGCCCCATCCTGGAGAGATCCCAGTGGAAACCTATCTCCATCTCCACGAGACCTGATGCTACTGCAAAGGCTGGGCCTGGCCCTGCACCTGGCCTGCTGGGGCAGGAGAAAATCTGGCATGAGCACAATAAAAGGCAGATCTTGCCCTCCTTGTTTGGTAAAAACCTTCTGAGTGGAGAAGGGGGGAGCCCCCAAGGAGCCCAGGAGATCTGGGGCCATCCTGTCCTCTGCCACAGACCTGCTGCATTCTGTCACTCCTCTCTATCTCTGTATCCCACCTGGACTATAATAAACCTCTCCCTGCAGTTTGAACCCTGCCATCTCCCTCCCAGCAGCCCCCAACCCCAGGCCATCATTGTCATCACTGTCACTTGCCCTTGTTGGCCAAAGGAGGAGTCCCAGCGCAGACCAGCCCCATGCATGTCGAGCCGGATCCAGTCTGGCTTCCAGGAATCAGGGCTGGGGCAGGTGGCTGTGGCTGACAGCTGGTGCCTTCGGTGGCATCCGCTTGTCCTGATGTGCTGGGGTCCCGATCCACCCATTTTCCTAAAGCACCCACTGCTCCGTGGGACTCATCTCTCCCCAGGGGTTCCCACTGCCTTTCCCCAGCATGGGACGAGGGCTTCTCCTGCCTGCACAAAGCAGATGGTAGAATATGGACTAACAAATCAGAGATTAATCTGCATTTTGCTTCCAAATCACATAATCATGTAATTATTCCTGGTATCGGGGAGGAGCAGGCTCCAGGCTCCTGCTTCCTTCTGGGCTACTTTACACGGCAGGATGGTGTCAGGGGATGGGTTCCTGCCTTGCTGCTGCTGCAGGGCCCCATTACTTTGGTGGGGCTGCCCCATGTCCTACTGATTTATGGCCTCTGGTTCAGTGTCCAGTGGGAGATGTTGGGAGAGGACTAGGCATGTGGGAGCAGCAGCTCCCCATCTCACCCCGCATCCCAATTCAGCCTTGCACTGGGGTTATCCACCTTGTGCTGGGGCAGCCCAGCGGGCAAGACATCCCAGAACACCTTTCCATACCCCCGGCACAGCGCAGGAGCAAACCCAGACCAGTGACTCTCAGTTCCTACCAGTAAGAGTAACTGGGGTACTGCTGATGCGATGCTGCTCCATACCCTGCACAAGAGTCAGGCAGCATCAGCAGGATCCGCTGCTGCCCCAGCGCCGTGTCTTGCTTGTGTGGGAGAGGAAACAGGGGAAAATCCCACATTAAGGGCAGCGTGTGATGCCATTGGCTCCAAATTCCTGGGTGGCCTGTGGCACGGCCCCATTATCAGCAGGCCCGGGCTGTTTGCTGGAAAAGGGTGGCAGCGGGGCTGGGTGACCCCACACTTCCTTCCTTTCCTGGAAGCCGCTCGCTCCGTGCATGACACCCGCGTTCTGATAACCAGCTGGTTTCACAACATGAGTGCAGGGCTGGGGCTGGGCTCAGTCCCTGCTCTGTCACCATCCTTCCCGCCTGGCTTCCATCATCTCACTGCCCTGCCTTAGTTTCCTCCCTCTCCAGAGGTGGAAACACATTCCTGAGCACTGCAAGAGTGAGAGCATGGATATGTTCCACTGCAGGGTGTAATGAAGTTGGTTGGGCCTCAGCTTCACTCTCCATCCATCCATCCATCCATCCATCCATCCATCCATCCATCCATCCATCCATCCATCCATCCATCCATCCATCCATCCATCCATCTGAGTAGCAAGGGCGATGCTGGAAACCCCCTTTGCAACATTTGGACTAGGGGCGCGAGGAGAAGTGAGGGGTCCTTCACCTCCTTGGAAGCACCCAGGAAAGGGCTCGTGGGCTCAGCAGTGCTGAATCACAGGGCTGCGCTTGTGGCTGTGCACTCTCTGGTCCCCTTGTTCCCTGGGGTGGCTGGAGGACCTTGGTGCAAGGTGCAAGATGGGACATGAGTGGGTTAGGGACTTCTTGGTCTCCCTGTGCTTGGGGCAGAGCAGTAATCCCAGCTGCCTTTGAAGGGGAATGGCAGGCAGGGTCCTGCCTGAGTCAGGTGTACCCGGTGCGGTCCCCTCCCTGGGTGGTGGCAGGTCCCTGCATGCTGCAGAAGCCACCGCCGCAGGTCAGGGAGGGACAGGCTGAGGGGGAAATTGAGGCAGTGGTGGGAATGCCATGACTCACCTGAACCCTTCTGGAAAGGGACTCAGCAGCCGTGCCTACTTCCTGGACAGTGGTTTGCAGCTCTAGGGGAGCCAGGCTGGTACTAGCAGGGTTTAGCAGTGGGCTTGGAAACCTGGCAGGGGCTGGTGCTCAAATCCTCCCAAACCCCACTAGGATCCACTCTGCACTGCCCCTATAGGGGCAAAGGATCAATATCAGGGTCTGGGCTTGCAGGGTCCTCCCTGCGAGGCTGGTGCATGGCCAAGCTTGGCTCCTTGGCCTTATCTGGCCCATCCAAGGAGGAAGTTTGCAGGGTGAATTCCAGCAGGCAGGTAAACAACGACCAGATGGGACCCAGATACCTGCCCAGAGACACCCGCCAAGCTAGGTTTGCACAGCCCCGATGCTTATTTACTCTAGGGAGGGCTTTTCCCTCTGTTGGACGTCAGCAGCAGTGCCAGGACGTCACTCTGGCAGTCCTGCTGGGCTCCTCCATCACGCTCCTGGCCAGGTGCCTGCATCCGGGGTGCTGCTGTGGTCCAGCAGGGCTGGGAAGCTGCACTGCTCAAAGTGTCACTGACTTACAGCCTCACTTCTCACAGCTGGAAATCAGAGGATGCCCAGGGCTCCTCCAATGTGGCCAAAAGGGCTGGAGGTCTTTGGATGTCCAACAGTGCTGGGACTGAAGGGGCAGGTAACCCTGCACTGTCCTGGCCTTGCCAGACCCCTTTGCAGTGGACCAGGGGTGAGGGGCTGCTGCTGACTCACCCAGCTCAGGCTGCAGAGGTGGCTGGGCAGGGCCAGACTGCTGGCAGATGGTGCCAGGCATGCTCTGGAACAGGTGAGGGAGCACCTTGCACCCAGGCCATGTCTGCAGTGCCACCAGGATGCTCCCGGCCCTGGTTGTGAGATCCTGTCTTGGCTCATGTGGCTTGCCCAGCTCACCCTTCTGCCACCACACCTAGAAAGGTGGCAGCCTTCTCTGTTCCCAGGGGGATACTGAGGCACAGAGATGACAGGATTGGGGCAGGAACATGGAGTGAAGTGCTGAGGGAAGGTCACTGAGCATCACCCACCCATGGGACCGCAGTACCCTCCATCCCGGGATGCTGCGGTGTCAGCCAGAGCCCCAGGGCTGCATCACTCCCATCCAGTGGAGGTTACAGGGCTGTTTATTCTCCCAGGTTTCTATCACTCCCCCCATCACTTCCCTGTCCCTGCCGCGCCGAGGTGGGACAACTCCGGGGCTCAGTGCCCACCGCAGCACCACCTACGTTTCCCTGCCCTTTGCAGGGTGATGAATAATGCAGAGCCCAAAGAGTTCCTCACTGCCACAGGACAAGCACCCGCAGGAGGCTGCTCCCTTTGCCTGCCAGGGCACGGTGGGGAAATGCCAGGTCAGGACCCTGTCAGCGTATGTTTACTGTGTCAGGAGAAGCCGTAAATTCACTTCGTTTAATTGAAAACCAGTGCTGTGGGTTTGGCTTAATCCACCCTCCTCCTCCTCCTTTAGATAACGTCTCCCTGAAACCACTTTGCAAACTCACAGCATTCCTGCACGCTGAGCACCGGGCAGTGGGCGGGCCACCGCCACGGCCATGCCGGGACCTCACGTGCCTTGGGGGCCACTTGGCTGCCACCTATTCTGCTCCTCCTCACTCATCCTGCCCCGGTCCCGGTCCCAGCTGGGGAGAGGTGCCTGCAGCGATGAAGAAAACCGATCCACTCGCAACATGAAACACAGAGGGAAACAGAACAGGATGGTTCAGAGTGGTGGGATGCAGAAAGATGCAGGGTTGTGCTGGAGAAACACACTGAGGATCCCCAGGAGGGGATTCGAAGGGCTCCAGTTGAAAACATAAAGGGACATTCTTTGGGTGAGGGGAAATCCAAGCAGTAAATGGGCTGGGATGTCCCCAGAAAGAGCTGGTGGGGGAAAGCAGTGGGAACCCTCTCATCTCTGTGCATCAGAGTGGCCAGCACTGCTTTTCCTCACCCCAACAAAGGGAAACTGAGTCACAGAGCTCGACAGTGCTTGGAGAGTGCTCGGAGTCAGGGCTGCATCAGGTGTTGTGGGAAGCCCGTTCCTCTTCGGGGTTCTGCAGAACTGACAGGAGGAAGCGCCCAGGCCACAGAGAGGTCAGTTTGCCAGTGCAGATATTCACAAGAGCTCTGTCCACGGTCCCCATCATGCGGGGCCACCTGGGGGGGACCCTGCTGCCTCCCCCTGCCCCATGAGGCTGCGGAGCCGAGGAACCCCGGCATCTGGCATGGGGGGAAATTCGTTTTGCCAGCGGAGTTCAGGCAGAGGCCAGGGACGGCGAGGGCTGTCGGGGTGTCCTGCAGCCGCCGCTGACCTACGAGGAATGCTGTGAGTCACCGGGAAAGCATCCCCACGCCGCCAGCCCCTCGTCATGCCTCCGTGCTGCTGGCGACCGGAGCCTGCGAGTCCTGCAGCCCGGGTTTTGGGGTGCCCAGTGCCCAGGACACCTCGGTACATCTCAAAGAGGCGCCCAGGGCAGACGTAGTGCCCACCCAGGGCTGAATCCAGCCATGATCCCGACGCTGCGGTGGTGGCCGTCACCCCGGCACAGGGGCAGGGAAAGGGCAGGGAAAGAGCAGAGAAAGGACAGGCAGGTCAGGAGCGGTCCCCAGCTCCGAAGAAGCCAGACATGAACTCAGCTTCTCCAAGAGAGAAGAGATGACGTGATGCTGGGAGGTCAGGCGGGGCCGGGCCGCCGTCCCAGCCCAGCGCTCAGGGCTCTCCCGCTCGGCCACCTCCGTCCCCTCCGGCCAGAAGGAGGGGAGAGGGAGATTGTCCCGAAGGCGGCTTCTGCTTGCGTCCTTCCCCCAGGGAAGCCGGCATTTTCGGCTTTATCAGCTCACCGCAGATTCGTGCCCGGCGTTGCAGAGGAGAGAAAGGCTTTTCCCAGTGGCGCCTTATCAAGGCGCTGAGCCCCGGACAATGCTTTGTTTTAGGTCCTGTTTCAAAATTAAAGAGGCAAATGGCATTTCGGGGAAGAATGGCAAATTCCTGGAAGATTATCTGAGCATGGCACCTGCCCCTGGTGTGGGGCAGTGGGACGTGGCATGGGGCCAGGAGTGGGAATCCCATGAGGACACAAATCCCAGAGCATCCATCCTTCTGTAGGTGAACACTCAGATCCTGCCCAGCTGTGCCCTCGCAACCTCCACAGCTGGATACATCCTGAACGGGGAAGAACATACTGTGTTTTCACAGATGTCTCAGCCCTGGACTTCTCCCTGCACTGGGAGCATACTGGGAGTGCACTGGCTGCAGTGGGAGTTGCGATGCTCAGCGAAGCACCAGCACTGGCCACTTCCTGGAGAGCAGCCACTGCCTCTGCTTCCAAGCAACAAAACACAGCAGGTTTTTGAAGGGACAAGTAGGGGACCGAAGGAACTTGGTGCCACCTCCAGGATCAGGGCAGGACAGCCAGGTGATGACCGGGAAGGGATCAGCTGGGGGCGGAAGAATGGTGAGCACGGTATCATAAAGGACCTGTGGTGCCCTCCCAGGAGCCAGAGCTCATTTCCTCTGCCTGGGACATCTCTGTCCCCAAGGTGCCACCCCAAGAGCCACTTCACCACCCCATTCTGCCTGTCCCACACCACTGCTCATCCTCCCAGGAAGAGCAAAGGCCTGATGCTCTTGTGACACCTAATGGCAGTTATTGTTATCAGACGCAGAGGTCTCCCAGGAAGGCTCATCTCACCTCAGAACTGCAGATCAAGGGATGCTCTGGTTCCCAGTCCAGACTGGTACTGCCGGTACTGGACAGCGCTGCCAGAGGGGTTGGGGAGATGGAGATTTCAGCCCTGGGAAGGACAAACCCAGGAGCTGTTCTTCACCCCATTCCTCGCAGAAATGCAGGCTGGGATGTGCTGGGTTTTGACCAGCTGACGCTTCCAACCCCAACCCAAGAGATGTCCGCACAGCCAAGCAGAACCAGGCAGGTGTACAGACAGGAGAAACTCTGACTCTTGCTACTCAATCCTCTCCCAGTGTTAGAAAACACACCAGTTTAAATTTTTTTGTATAACTTTAGCCAAGTTTGTCCACCTTTGCCCCGGGGAAAGGTAACTGAAGCTTCTTTCCAGGGCATTGTTTCTCTAGGTGAGGCTTGATGAACTTAGCATCCCAACAGACTGGGAGTAGCACAGAAGATACACAAGAGATAACAGCTCTCAACGGTCATTAATAGACCATCAACTCCGAACAACATCCTGGCTAGAAAATAAAGTAATGCCTTGACTCTCTAACATTAAAAATGTTGTTGGAGGGTTTTTGTTTTTCCCGCAGTTTCGGTGACACCAGCACGATGGGAGAGGCGGGACCTACCCACAACCACAGCACCAGACATCAGAAGGATCCACACCTAAACACCGCATAGCAGTCCCGACTCCCCAAATCCTGCTGCTGGGGGAACACCCTGATAAATCCAGCCCTGTCCCTGGGGAGTGGACATGTACCCTTGGTTCACTGCACCGAAACGTCGGATCAGGGGTCACCTCAAGGTTGCATCACCGAGGTTGGAAAACTCCTGGATCAGTCCGGAATTCATCACCAAAGGGATCAAACCCTTTTAGTTACCCAGGACCACCAGCCCCAGACCCTTCTGTGTCAAGTCACATCCCTCAAGTTCCTGTTTGCTCAGATCCTGCAGTGCTCCAGCTGCTTTCCAGACCCTCATCCCAGCACACACTGGGATCTACAGGACACCCTTCCCCTGATGGCAGAGCAGGATTCTGCCTCCAGACCCTGTTATTTTTGGCTTGGTGCATCCAGCCCAGCCCAGAGATTGGGATCCCAAGGGTCTGCAAGGTCCTTTGCCTCCCCACACCCTCTGTCTGCTAAGCTAGGGCCATCCGGGGTTCAGGGGTGTGGGTGATGCAGGGGGAGGCAGTGGCAGACAATGCATTTTCTGGGAAAACGAGATTTCTGAGAATTTAGCTACCAGACCACACACCATTCTCACCACGACTTCTGTTCCTGGGAAGTGGTGACAGGGACACAAGCAGCACCCATGGGTGGTCCCAGACAGCGCTATGGGCAGGATGGGGAAACTGAGGCACAGAACAGGTACCTGGGCTGCCCATGGTGTCAACACAGCTCTCTGAAGAAAATAGAGATACTGAAGGAGCCAGCAAGCCCAGGAGTTGCCTCTGGATCTGGGAAAGCATCTTCTGGACTGGATCAGACTCCAGAGGATGCAGCCCCAGAGCCTCCTCGCTGCCCCCCCCTGAATTTCCACCCACCTTCAGGCTATTTTTCCTTCCTGAAGTGGCTCTTTGCAGGGCGGCTGGCAGAGGAGGGCACTGGCTTTAAGTGTATTTGATGGATAATTCCTCATTACTCTAATGCATTTGCAAGCTGGGATAATTGATGGATGTTTAACAGGATGTGTTTCCGACAGTCGGCTGGAGAAATGGGCTCCCATTACCCTGCAAACGTTTCTTTTTACCATTGAACTCCTTTGTTTCAATTGATCCTCGCCTTTCCCATCACTTGCTGCTCATTAATAATCCCCAAAGCAGCTGCTCCCCCCACTCCAGCTCCTCCCAACCTGCGATACCAGAGGCTTTTGCAGGGGGTTGCAAGCAGATCTGGACATTGCCGCACTTTTAAAATAAACAAGATTTTTTCCTCCCCAAGGTGTGGTCAAACCTGAACAGGAGTAGGGCAGGGCACGCCTGGGGTGGGTATCACCCGGGTCCATCAGAGTGATACAAGCTGCTAATCAGGGGAAGTTTGGGGTGAAGAGGGGGAGGTGGCCTGTCCGCGGGGCTGAGCCGAGCCCAAGGGAGAGGTCGCCTTTTGGGGCTGGTATCGGCCCAAGCCAGGTCTGGAGCCGAGCCCTGCTGTGCCTGCAGAGCTGTTATCTGCATCTCCCTCTGCTCGGGAAGGGCAGCCAGGGGTTATCGACTCTGCCTGTCCCCTGACTAGGCTCCATTGCCACCCGGAGAGGGTCCCTGTGTCCCCACCCAGACCAGGCTCCATTCGCACCCGGAGAGGGTCCTTGTGCCCCCACCCTACAGGGCCACACAGGGGGCTGAGGTGGAGGGGAGCTCTCCCACTCACTGTGCTGCTGGCCGGGAGCAGCCTGACATTTAATTCCCCTGGGATTTCCTCAGAAAAGTGCTTGGCATGGCTCTGGCAAACAGGGCTCCTTCCACTCCAGTCACCTCAGGCATGGCTGTGGGGCTGCGGCCCTGCCCCAAAACTGGGGTGCATTGTAGCCCCCATGTTTCAGGCTACCAGGAGCCAGCACTGCTGAGGGGATTCTGAGGGTCTTTTCCCCACAGTGCTGAGCTGTTCCCTTTCCCTGTCCTGGTGCATGCCAAACCAAGGTGCTCCCTTGGTGCTTCCCTGCACCCTCAGGCCAATGCTGCCACCTGTATCCCTGCTGCAGCCCCATCCTTGGCCACTCTCACCCTCAAACAAGGATACAGAGCTCACTCTTCCCCTTCATTCCCCAGGAGACCTCAGGTCTTGCATGACCACCCCTCACACCTTCACTTCTCCTTCCCAGTTCCTCCCCAGAGCTGCAAACAGACCTGCAGCCTCCTTTCCCTCTCATCCCTGACGCACATCATCAGGGCAGGAGCTTTCACTGCTGCTCACACCATTTACTTGCCACGACCTGACCTGACCCTGCAGCGTTCTTTGTCCCTTTCCCATTCACATCTTGCCCAGGATGAAGCAGAAGAGCCTTGGCACAGGAGAAGAGCATCCACAGGAGAAGAGCATCCACAGGACTTGCTTAAGGCAGAATTTAAGAGAAAGTGAAAAGAGGAAAAAGAGGAAAAAACGTGAAGTCCATAGAGGAGAAAATCAGCTGGGGCTGCTCAGGGGTTATACAGACCTGAGTGGGTGGAGAGAGGGGGATCAGGCAGGATCCAGGTCAGCTTGAAGAAGGGATAGGACAAGGCTGTGGGACCCACAGAAGGGGGTGAATGAGATGGAGTGTGGGGAATAGGGGGTCCAGAGGAGGTGTTCCTGCTCTGAGGTGCACTTTGTGGGGCCTGAAGGACCCGATCCCAGGACATGGACCCAACCGATGGAGCCCATGCTGCCGGGCTGGGCCAGTGAGATCAGCAAAACCCTCAGACCCAAATGGCTGAACCATGAGACTGAGCCTCTGTCCTCCCCAAAACATTGGCTGCATCCCGTGTTCCAGAGCAAAAGGGCCTGGGGGATGTGGATGATTTCCCCCGATCCCTGTGCCAGGGAGCAGCCAGCTGCAAACACTCCCTGCCCCTCTGCACAGTCTGGGGAGGCAATAACCTGCTTTCGGGGGCCTCCCTTTGACATCTCAGCTCAGGAGGATCTGGAGGTGACAGAGGAACCCGCAGTCCATGTCCACCCTCCTCTGTAGGATTGACACTCTGAGAAGGGATGAGCGCCATGGGCAGAGAGGGATGAGACCCCTCTTGCTCATCTTGAGGTGCTCTTGAGGTGGGGAACAGGGGGACAGTGGGACAGCAGGGACCAGGACTTGTCATCACTCCCATAAAGCACATCCCAGTGTAGGTGCCTAAACCAGGCTCATGCCCTGCAGATACCACCAATGACTCTATTGCTGCCCCAAGAACACCCGTGGTCAGTGCATGCCCAGAATGGAGCATTTCTCAGCCAGGCCTAGGCAAACCCTGGGCACACCTGCGGGGTCCCACGGAGCTGCCAAACACATCTCTGATACCCTCATGAACTGCAGAACTGGTCTTAAATCATCGCCGGAAGGCTGGTAAAAGCCTCAGTGCCTTCAAGCATGAAATTCAAAGCACTCACCACCCCTTTTCAGCCTCTTCTCTGAGTACCGGGCTCACCGCATGAAACCTTTTATATCGCCCCTCCCCGTTTTCCCCCATCAGACCGGAGAGCCGGCGCGTTGTCAGCAGCACAATCCCAAATTGCTCCCTTTATTAGGGAAAAAAAAAAAAAAAAGAAAGAAAAAAGGAAGAAAACCGAGACTTCGATCTCCTTTCTCACCTCTGAAATGGCCTGGGGGGCTGAGGAGAGGGGTGGAATGACAAAGTCACCCCAACCCCAACACTGACACTAAACTCAAACACATGAAAGGGTTTGATTTTAACGGGAAAGGATCAGGGAGGCAATTTGCAACGAGGGAGGGTGTGACTGCAGATGAACCATGAGGATGTGGAAACACTGCGGTCGCTGGATCAGCCTCTGGCAGAGCTGGTACCTACCAGGCACCGCAGCAGGAGGGCTGGTAGACCCTGGTGATACTTCCCGCAGGCAGGGATTGGATCGGGATGCACAGTTCCACTGCAGTCCCATGGGGACGGAGGCAGCCAAGGGTGCCTCATAGTGCTGGCGAGCATCATCCCCGCACCTCGAGGGTGGGGAGGGCTCCGTGGGGCGATGCCACGGCGGGCAGATGGGGCTGCGGGGGGTGCGGGGCTGTCCTCGGGAGCCCGGGGGAGGGTGCACATGGTGCGCGGTGGGTCCTGTCGTGCTACCATCAATCAGCACCAGCTCCTCCGAGCGCGGCAGCGTCTCCGGGGTGTAAATCAGACCTGAACAAGGCTGAGGGTTTCTCTGCAAGGTCTGGCCTCGCTATTGGCATTCACTTCGGTGACAGCGTCGCGACGGGGAGACCTTGTGTCCCTGCCAGGCCGGCAAAGGGTGTGCGAGGATGTCTGTGGGAGGATGCTGAACGTGCTACCCCTTTCTGTGGGGGGAAACAGTCCAGGCGAGCCCAAATGGCAGCTCCTGGCAGCCTGAACTCCTTTTCAGTGTATTTCTCTTGTTTTCCACCCTCCCGTGCCCTGCTGATGGAGCCTCAGCCAAACAGGTGTCTCCTCACTCACCAGGGCCCTGCAGGTGTTTGTAGGGGGCCATAAGGCACCTGCAGTTCCTGCTCTGTACCCTCTCCCTTCTCAGACCGGGGTTTGTCTGTGCAACACCAGCACTGGCCCCCAAGCTGCTCCAAAGAGACACTAGGGTGGGGACTGGAGCTCGCTGGGGAGCCCTTGGGTGTCCAAATGCAGTTTGGTCTCCACGAGTGGCCCATCCCCTTGTCCCCATCCTGCCTGGGACAGGACAGGTGATGTGTCTGGGGGGTTTCAGTCTCCTCCTCCTCCCCATTTCCTCAGCATCCTCTGGGTGTGGTGCAGCCCAAGGTAGCATGACATCTTTCCCATGTGCTTTATTCTCCCTCCTAGTGCTGTAGGTTCCCAGCAAGGCCAGTGCTGCCAAATTGCTTCGTCTCTTTTCCAAATTTACCCCCCTGGAAGCCAGCCCAGCCCCCAAACTGTGCCGTGCAGGTGTCCCCGTGCCATGCTGTGCCAGGTCCAAGCATTCCTGGCATTGTTGCTTCACCAAAAGGCACCACTCTGCCATCATTGTTTGCTCTGCAAGGTTTCATCTTCCTGCCTCTGCTGCTTCTCTGTTCTGCCCCAGGTTTCCCTCTTCACCTCCATGCTCCCTCCTGTCCACCGAAAGCTGGGACATGTTCCCTGCTCCCGACAAAAGGCAGCTGGATCTGTTCCTTCCCTTGGGCAGGGGGTGAGCGGGTGAGCTCCCTGCTTCGGCTCATGTGAACATCTTTCATCCCTGCATGAACGTGCTCACATTTAAGAAGTAATTACTGCATGACTCAGCTGTTTTGGCAAATACGCGATGACTCTGTCTCCGTGCACTCCCATTCCTCCTGCAGCTCCTCCCGTTACCCCCGCAGCCCTGGGGATGTGAGCTCAGGGCATCCCTAGCAGCAGCAGCAGCTTTTGGGGGAAGCAGGGTGGGGGATGCAGAGCATCATGTCCCTTGTAAGATGTTCAACCCCTGGGGACAGCGACACTGTCCAAAGGGCCGTGGTCCAGCATCCAGCCGGCACATCCCGGGCTAGGGCTGCCAGTGAGCACCCGGGAGCAGGGGATGGCTGGGTGGCTGTGATTATTCAATCTGGAGCAACCCTGACCTGCTGACAAAGGCAAAGTTATTTTTAAAAAACAACAACTCAGCAAAATTCGCCTCTGCCTCTCATCCTACTGCTGCTGCCAGCCGCTGGGGAGAAATCCATCCTGGGAAACGCTGCTCTAGGATGTCTGGAATGGGGTAGGAGTGTGGGCTCTGCTCCACACCCTCCAGGCTCCCTCCCTGGGCCCCTGGCTTTTTGGGCTGTCGAATCTTCCACAGAGTCATGGGAGCATCGCCAACTTGCTTCCCAGCACTATTTATAGCCCCACGTGCATGGTGAGCCCAGGGCACCCTGCGTGCAACCCCTGGGCCTCCCCAAAGCATCAACCTTCTCCCTCCACAAGCAGCAGAATGGATTCTGCATGGCCCAGGGACATTTTTACTTCAGGATGGTGCTCACTGCAGCGATGGCCGCGATGCAGGAACCAGAGCAGTGTGGAGCAGAATCGCCCGGGTCGTGCCCTTGTGCAGGGTGGGGGTGCGGGGCTCTCCCATCCTCATTTGCCCCTGCTCGATCTGTGGGTCAGGAGCAGCCCCGGGCTCTGCCCGTGCTGGGGGATTGCCTTCTCCATGTCAAGGCTGGTTGGCATTGGGAAGGGATACAGCCAGAGGAGGGCTTGGTGTTTGCAACGAAAGAGCTAGACCTGCTGCAAATTTCCAGGGTGAGAAAATCACCCCAAGTCACGCTCCAGCTCCAAACAAATGCTCGGCTCCAGAGGCCGGCGATGATTCACCCGGGTGAAACCTCACTGCTCCCACCTTGCAGCCGCCTTCTTTCCATCTGAAAACACTCAGGGAGGGTTAATTCCCAATTAAGTGGGCGTGTCTCCAAGATTGCCTGGCTGTTGCCCAGGGCGGTGATCCCTGCTCCACTTGCCTTCCTTCCCCCGAGGTGACCGCGCTGCCCGGGAGCCCTCCTTCCCTTTTATTGCCATGAGGTGAATTAATACCCATTTCCTGAAGCTTTTATGGTTTCCTCCCAAATGGCTCTTACATCAGGGGCATATTGGGTTACAGCAAATAGCAGCAGCAAGGAACGAGCCTGGGCTCTGTTTCTAAATCCGCTGGTGCAGTTGGGGACCATCAGCCTCCGGCCCCACAACTCCCGGCCAGTTCCTTGCCCCAGAGCCGCGTGGATGCTCCCATCAACAAAGAACCCCTCGAGATGTTGGGAAACCACAGGGACGCTCGTGAAGATCTGCATGAGAAGCACAGGGCTGGCTGAACCCCTGGGGTGTGGAGATTTGGGGTTGGCCCCTGGTTTTGGGCTGGTTTCGGGGTGCCTGGTGTGGCTGCTGAGGCTCCTGTCTCCATCTCGCTCTGAGCGCATGCACACCTCTTGAGCTGGTTACTGTAGAAACGAAATTAGCACGGGGAGGGAATGCAATCCCAGAGCTAATTAAGGTAATTACAGCTTCACACCAGCTGCTCACGAGGTCCAAGGACCTTCTGTAACTTGTGGAGGCGATCAGGCGCTCTGGGGGAGTTTGAACTCCAATTCCCTGTGACTACACGGCTTCCGTGGTGGCACTTGAGTCACTCACCAGTGTGACTTTGAGCTGGGGGGGAAGCACGGCTCCAGATGTGCCTCCCAGATATGCTGGTCCCATTGCAGCAGTGGGTTTCAGGCTGCGATTAGGCCCTGGGGTGTGTTTGGGGTCCCTGGGGAGCTGCTTTGGAGGGGGTTCAGTGCTGGGGGCCTGGGAGGAGGTGCTCCCCGAGCCCAGAGCATCCTGCCAGAGGTTGTGCTTTACAGATGTGTCACTTTGGCTCTGCAGCTGGGGACATGCTGACCTGGCAGGGAGGGAAACTAGAGCCATCTTGGGATCCCCTCCCTCCATCCCATGTGGACTGGCTGGCTGGGGACAAAGGCTGCAGGATGGGTGCAGGCAGCAGGGAGGTGGCAGGACCTGGAGCTGATGGGTATCAGTGGTATTTGGGGAGGTGCTGGAAAATGGGATATGTGCCCTAGGAAGGGGTGAACCCTCTGGAACCAGTTGGACACACTGGGGATGGGGTGAACGAGCATGGGGTCTGGCACAGGACCACCCCCAGTATCTGGGAGGCAGGAGTGTCCCCAGATGTCCCCCAGCCTCCTTCCAGCTGGTAAAATATAACTACCTAGCGGGCGCCTTCCCAAAACCCGCGGGTTTTTTGAGCTGATTCCTGGCACTTGTCAGGGCGGGAGCCAGGAGAAAGTGGCCAAACGCGTTCGTGCCGCGGCCGAAAGTGCCCAGTGGCCTGGCGGCAGCGTGGGGCTGACACAGCGGAGGCTCCGCTGCGCGGGGAGCCGGCGGGCTGGCGGGGGCCCAGCACTGGGGACAGCAGCGCCGAGTGCCGTGGCCGCGGTGTGTCAGCAGCGCCTGGAGCGGGCGGTGATTCACCGCTTACCAGCAGCTGATATTTATTACTCAGCCGCGCGACGGGGCCTACATGAAATGTGGTACAGGGAGGGGGAACGAACAAGGAGTAGGGGGCGGCAGCGTCGCCCGTGAAACCCGATGGGTTTCCCCATCCTCCCCCTCCCGCTGCTCTCTCTGGCTGGTGGATTTTGATGGAGGAAAATAAACGCTCACAAAAATCACTCTCTCTCTCCTGGCTTGTCCCCGTTTGCCCTGTGCTTTGGCAGCTCCGCCAGGGTGGGCTGGGACGTGGTGGGAATGGGAGCGAGGAGGGAGGGACAGCAGGAAGGGGCTCCCCTGGGATGCTTGGCCCCAGCAGGGTGATGCGACAGAACTAGAACCCTCCTCCTGCATGGGACTCCCCTCCTGCAACCTGTTCTCCATGGGTTTGGAGATGTGGACCTGCCAGAGGTATCCAGGCACAAGAACTGCCCAGGTTGGTTAATGGATGAGAGGCAGGAATGGGCTCCCATGAGGTGGAGAGGTGGGAGAGAAGCTGATCCCCAGAGTTTGTCCCCTACCCTGAGGAGGGTGTTGTGGGGAGAATGAGGCATTTTGGGTCTGGGGCTGGATCCAATGGAGAGGAATGGATCCATGGCAGTGGGATGGATCTAGTGCAAAGCAAACAAGCCAAAGCAGAATGATGCAGCTGCTGCGGGGGGACAGATCCAGCACAGAGGGATGGATCGGATGCAGGTGGCTGCTTCTGTTGCAGGGGTTGGAGCTGCTGCAAAGGGACGGGTCTGATGCAGAGGGATGTGACTCAGAGTGACACAAGTGCAGGGCTTTGTGTGTCCCCCCCAGCCCTGCCTTCAGCCTTGGGCTGATCCCCTCTCCCATCCCGGCATCACAGACAAACCAGTCCATCGCCTCCCCTCGTCCCCCCCAGCAGAGCCCCACCTGTGCCTCAGTTTCCCTGTGCAGTCAAGGGTCAGAGGCTGCTCCGTCCCCGTTTCACCATGTGCCTCCATGTATCCATCCACCTCTCCAGTGGCATGGCAAGGATGGGGGCTCCAACTTCCTCCCGCAGCAGACGGGAAGGGCCAGTGTGAGCTTCCCCCTGGGTTATTTATAACCAGCTCCAAGTGCTGGTGTATGGCGGCAGCTCCCGGGGATATTTTTAGCCTGCTGCAGGGAATCACAGCAGCAAGGGCTTGGGAGCAACAGGGGGGAGGCAGAGAGGGAGAGGTGCCGCAGCATGAAGCCCTGCCAGCATCCCTGCTCCAAAAACCCTTTCCAGGGAGGAACCACGCTCCAGGATGGCTGCAGGGTCATGCTTGGCCTTGGTGCCTCTGCATCCCTTCATGGCCTGCTAGGACCTGAGGGACCAGGTCCCTGTGACAGCCACTGCCTGAACACTCCGAAAAGCTGGAGCTAGAGTCTGGGATGGGGCATGCACCGAGGAGCCGAGGGTGGCTGTGGCTGCGGAGCTATGCAGGCTGCTGCTGTCTGCTCGAGACAGGAAGACATTAGAGAGCAGCACTGTCTGCATCCCTAATCGGCCTTGCTCCGCCGCTGCTGCCTGCTCCCCCTCCCAGTGCTGTGCTAGGGGCTGAGGGAAAGCCAGCCCAGGGAACCCCAGGTGCACGGCTTCACTCCCTGCCATCAGTGCTGGTGCCTGCCCTGCTGCCGTGGCCACCCCTGTCCCCATAGCTGGGTGTTCCACAGCACCCATGTGGCACTGCCACATGCACACATGTGTACACATGTACACACGCACACATGTGTACACATGTACACACGCACACACACGTATGCATCACTGGCACAGCAGGGAAGAAGCACCCAGAATGAGCTCTGGGGACAAAAGTGCCACTCAGGCCTTGCTGAGTGGGGAGGGACACCTTGTGCCAGCTCCCTCCCAAGCACAGGGACAGGAAATGTTCTGCAGTTTTATTTTTCTGTGACCCTCTTACCCCCAGTGCCAACAACACTCCCCATTTCTGACACCCCAAAGCCCATTGTAGCTTACAGTACCTGCAGAGCACTCGGTGTCTGCTTCCCAGACACCCCAGAATCTGGGCACATGGGGATCTGGGCACTCAGGACCAAGGCTGGATACCCCAGGGTGCAGGGCTGGGCATCCAGAACTAGGGCTCAGCATTCAGCACCAGAGCTGGGCACTCCAGGGTGCAGGGCAGGATTCCCAGGACCAGGGACAGACACCCTGGGGACCAGGGACAGAAAGACACTCACCCCTGGCAGCACCAGTGGGGCGTGGGGCCGATGTGTGAAGCGCCGCCCTCCTGTTCCAGGCAGTTTCCCAGTTTATTTTCTCCCCTATTAGATTCCAGCTGGCTCCTATAAATATACATAAGGGCTAATTTACATGATGGTTTATTCGGGAGCAAATTCCACAGCTGCCTGGCAGACACTCTGTTCAGTGGGTAAGAGTCATGCCCAAAACCAGCCCTGCCTCAGTTTCCCCACCTGCAACCCAGGCGACAGGGAATGGCTTTCCCCACATTTTTGACAATCCATTCCTGGAAAATCCAGGGTGTTATTATCAAGGCTATTTATAGCCTAGTAGATGTGTTATTAATATGATTATTTGCAGTGTGGCAATGGGTAATTGCCCTGGGTGGGGATGACACCATTGCGTGTGAGATGCTGCATGGGGACAGTCTCAGACCCAGCCTGCCTCCAGCCCACGGAAAACTCACCACAAAATCCCAGGAGGGCACCGGGGTGTGCCTAGTGGGCGGCGGGTCCCACAGCAGAGCTGGAGACTCACGGCAAATGAGGGGGTTTGGTGGTTCCGTGCTCCCGCACTGGATCTGGCTCTTGTTTCGATCATGATGATTAGCTGAGTCACAGCTGGGGTGCTGCTAATTAAATGTATTTCTTAATTAACAAGATCACAGAAACGGCCTGCCAGACTGCCTTGGCTTTCAGTCACCACTGACAGAGGCAGCTGCAGCCACGGGGCATGGCGGGCCCGAGGTGTGGTGAGCATCCCACTGTTCAGCACTGCCCTGTGGCCACTCTGCTGCTCTCCTGGTCCGGAAGCCCATTCCCACATGCAGCAGGAGTGTGAGGATGAGGGGGGATCATGCCCAGCATCATCCAGCCCCTGGCTGTCCAAGCCTACGGTGCAGCGGCTGTGTTGGGGCTCAGCGCAGGGCTGGGCCACCCCCTGCTCTTGCCCTGTGACTCAAGGCTGCTTCACGACCCCCCATCCCTCCCCGCCACCTGAGCCCTGACCGAGCCCGGCTATTAATTAGTATTAATAATAACACCCTGCAGCTGCTATTCACTGACCTCAAAGCACAACCTGAAGTAACCCCTGTCCCGCTTCCCATTGGGGAAATCTCCACTCCCCACCGGGTGGGGAAACTGAGGCACGGGAACTTTCCCTGCTCACCCACAGGGCCTGGAAGATGGGGAAGCAAAACCCCAGGGATTCCCCACGGCGACACAAAGATGGGTGAGCCAGAGTGGGTGGAGAGGGTTTTCCTGGCCGGGAAAAAAAAA
>VZRN01006428.1:38284-50715 GCA_013397935.1 Dasyornis broadbenti | reverse complement strand
GTGGGTTAAGCAGAGGGGGGGGAGAGGGTTTTCCTGGCCGGGAAAAAAAAAAAAAAAAAAAGAAGAAAAAATAAATAAATAAATATGCCTGTTCTGTCCTCCATGCTGAGCTCTGCCCCACGGCAATGGGCTGCCATCTCCATGGGAAGTGGGAGGCTGAGCTCCCGGGGTGATTTCGCGTGTCCACGCCCGCCAGCGCGGGCGAGAATCGGAGCTGGGGCTTCTCCCTGGTTTTGGCAGTCTGGTCATGTCCTGCCGAGAGAGCAGCAGGACTGAGTCACGTTCCAGCGGCAACAGTGACTCACGGCCACCCCAGCCTCCCGGGGAGCAGCCGGCACATTGCAGACATTCCTGGATGGAGGCAGGAAAATAAAATTAAATAATAACAACTGCCAGCTTCCCCCCGCCCCACCTCCGCCCCTTCTTTCTTCCCCCAATCTCCTTCAACACAGGCGCAAACAGCAAATTTCTGCGCCATCGGGAAACACCTCCCACCTCGCCAGACGCCGGGATGAGCGACCTGCTTCTCAACTGCACGAAATGCCCTTTGCCAACACCTGCGGGGACCCCCAAAAAGGAGGTGAAAGTTTCCAGTCCCCCAAAGCTCCCCCAAGCATGGGGGCACCCTCACAGCGAGGTCCTGCCAGTGCATTGCAAAGATGGGGTGCAGCTGTGTGGATCGTGGGGTCCCCTTCCTGATTTCAGTTGCTCTCTGAGGGATTTGTGGGGTTGCAGAGCAGGATGGGGCACCCCAGTCCTAAGGTTAGACAATCCTGGCTGTGGGGTTTTTTGGGGGTGGAGGGGGGATAGCACAGACACTTTACATAATTTAGCATCATCTCCCATCCTTAAATCCCCCATGCAAAGGAGTGCCACCAGCCTCAAGGGACATGGGGGTCTCACGTGTCCCTGCAGCCCTGGCATGGCAGGAAGTGATGCCCTGGGGCAGGGCTCTAGCGCAGCTGCCTCCGACCTCGATTTATTTATTATTTAAGGCACTTGGCGGGAGCAGCGGAAGCCCCGGTGGGCTGCAGAGTCTGCGTGGTGGGAGAGGCTGAGCTGCTGCAGCTCCGGCACTGCAGTGCTGTGGCGAGAACCGTGCTGCCCAAAATCCCACAGTGAGGGAGGAGCTGCCCCATGGCCCCACAGAGAGGGTCGTCCTCTTTAGTGTCCCACAGTGAGGCATGTGCTACCCAAAGTCCCACAGCGAGGGATGTGTTTCTCCACATCCCTCAGCAAGGGCTGTGCTGCCCCACAGTCTTGGGGGCTGTGCACCATTGAGCAGGGACCGTCTGGGTCACAGTCCCTACAGGGAACACACCTGTGGAGCCCAACACCTACAGGCAAGAGCCCCCACCGTGTGGGCTGGCCCCTATGGAGCCCAGCTCCCATACAACCAAAGCCTAGGCATTATAGAGCAAAAACTGCTGCCCAAGCAAAGCAGACCCCTAAAGAGCAACCCTTACGGAGCACAAAGCTCCGTCCCATGTAGTGCAGCGGAACTTGCAATTAGCAAACAAGAGAATTGGCCCAGTGGAACAGTGCCCATAGAGGGGGAGTGCCTACTATGTAGAGAATTCCCCTATAGAGCCTGTCCCTATGGATCAAGAGCCCAGACCCCACAAAGCAGCTCCCAGAGCAGTCCTGATCCCCCACCACACCTGGAGGATCACCTTCCTTGGGAGCAGGAGATTGCACCACACAGTGCCCTGCAGGGAGGGAACACAATTGTGCTCCTGAGAGCCCCCTCTCTTCTTGCTTATGCCCTTTACCCTCTCTGCATCCTCCCTCCCACAGCACGGATCGAGGTGTGGTACCCAGCAGGAGTTTGGGATGAGCACGGGACAGTGGAATCTCTGCAAGGCAGCAGCTGCAGGGACACACGTTCCTCTCGGCCTGGGCTGGGTGCTCTCTGTGATGGGTGTCCTGGCCCCAGCACAGGCAGTGTGGGTTTCACAGTGTATTTTGGTCAGTGCTTACGAGAATAGGCGTGGGGGGGCCTGCGGGGGGGATGCCGGTAAATGGCCTGCGAGCCTTCCCCATTCTCGAGAATAGGAAACTGTGACTTCTGCACGGGGGTTTCACTTTCTGCTCTGGAGGCGAGAGGCCAAACTGCTCCACTTGACCATCACTGCGGCGCCGCCCAGGGACCAAGACAGGATGGGCAGAGAAAATTCGTCAGCGTGTTCCCTGCATGTACATATCCTTTTCCTTTTTTTTCTTTTTGTAGGAAAGCAGAGTTGGGGAATCATGAAAACCCCTTAAAGCTCAGTCTCCCACCTTCCTGTTTGGGGGATGCTCAGGGCAGTGAGTGATGCCATCTCCCTGTCTTTGAGGATGGCACAATGCAAAAGCTATAGCAGCGACTTGCCCTATTGTCCTGTCCACCCCCTCCATCGTTGGGCCACGTCTCCTCCCCGACAGCCCCCTTCCCGAGGCACACATGGGTGCCGCAGGGGGTGGTGTTCCCGAGGGTGCTGGGGGTCAGGAGGAAGGAGGGCAGGAGCTAGTAAAAATAGCCCCAGGTGCCCTCTGCCCCGGGAGTGATTCCTCACTGGGTAAACAGGAAATCTATTCTTAGGCCATTCACGAGCCGAGGGCTGAGGGCAGCTCCCTGCTCCGGGCTTGTTTTGTTCCTCACTGACACAGGGGTGATGCCGAGGTGGAAGGGCCACTACGCAGAACCTTCCAATCCTGCGGGCTTCCCCTTGCTCACTCTTTCCTCTCAGCAGCGGTCTGCACTGCCCAGCTTTTCCAGGGCCGCTAGGGTTTCCCCTTCCCACGAGGTGATGGTGAGAGGTGAGGGCTGTTTTGGGGTCTCTGGAAAGCCCTGTGCTATTTGTGCTGTTTGCATCTGGGCTCAGCCCCATGCTGGGTGGCACCCTGAGGGGCAACTGCTTTGGCAGAGCTCTTGCCCTGATATCCAGCTCCTCTTCCCCTTCTTTGATGGAATCTATTAAGTTGGAGGAGATAAAGCCACCACAGTTTGCCCTTTCCTGGGACGAGCTGAGTAGATTGAGGAAGGACATTGCTCACAGCTTTTTCCTATCTCTCCAGAGCCCCCCAGACTCATGACAGCTGTGGTTCATCTTTACTCCCCATCCCTTCCCCAAGTGTTGTCCCCATTTGCAGTGTCTCCCTTCCCTTCCCGTCTGCACAGATCTGTTCAGCCTGTGACACCCCTGGGCTCTGCCCAAGGCTGCTGTGCTGGAGCTGCTGCATGGTCCAGGCACAGGCAGCAACCCCTGCCTGCCAGGGATCGTGGGCTCCTCCAGCTCTGTGCACAAGGATCCTGAATCCCATTTCAGCCCCTTGCAGGCTCAGAAGAGGCAACTTCGGCCGGAACACTTTTGGGGAGCTAAAGAGGATGCAGAGAGAAAAACATGGGGCTGCAGCCTAAAGCACTGTGCGAAACGACCACGGTTGCTCGTTATGCTGATGATGAAGAGGGGGATCCCCTGGGCCTCCCCAGCATCACCTGTGTGGATACAACCTTGTCCCAGTGTGTTTTCCCCAGGAAACATGTAACTGAGGGAGGTACAGGGGTGGAAAGTGTGGGCAGGAAGGAGTGCAGGGAAAATCTGGGATGGGCAGGAGTGTGGCTGGCTCAGTGAGGCAGGTGAGTGCTGTCCGTAGTTAAGGGATACCCCCACACCACGGGACTGCAGTGTGAAGCCAGGAGTGGTGACAAGCTGGAAAAGAGACATCCTGAATCCAGCACTGGGGTCCTTGACCTGTGAGGCTGAGCTACAAGCTGGGTCCCTGCTGGGTGTCAGACATATATGTGACATATACGGCGATGTGGAGCCACGGAGACAATCCCATGGAGCGCTCTGGAAAATACACGCCCACCAAAGGCTGCATGGAGTGCAGAGAGGGGTCGCAGGTGGGATTTATCTCAGCAGACCCAGATCCACAGGCTCACTCCCGGCTCCGCGCCGGCTGAGGAAGAATGGGGCAGTGCTGCCCTCGCGTGGTCGCCGGCTGCACCGCACAGCCCCCGGGGCCGGGGGCTGAGCGGCGCGGGCTCGCCAAAATCCCCCGCTCCCTCCACTCCCAGCGCCTCCGTCCAGCGCGGAGACCGAGAAGGGAGGGGAAGGGGGATCCAGCTTCTCTGTGTGATGCCAAACATGCCCTCATCTTTTCCTTATCACAAGGGAAAACCAAAATGCAGAGATGTTGGGGGTCTGCCCAAAGCCAGTGGGGAGAGCAGGCAGGGCAGGTGTGAACCCAGGCAGCCCAGGGGTGGGAATGGCTTCATTCTGTTTCATCACAGGGGCCTGCATCCTCCTCCTCCTCCAGGTCCGTGATCCCCGCAGCAGAGCGGGCCATGACCCTCATCCAGCGCCATTTCAGATCCTCAGTGTCGGCTACGAAGGTGAACACCTGCCTGGACTGCGCCAGTTGGAAGAGGTGCCGGGACTCGCTCTGGGGCATGTCCCGCACCTGGTAGCCCAGCAGCGGGATGGAGGTGTGGGCTCGGACATCCTGCCAAGAACAAAGACAGTGACAGGAGGCAGGGGATGGGCACGGTGGATTTCCCCTGGGGGTGGATCCGAGCCCGGCCGTACCTGGGGAGCTGCATAGATGTAGAGCACGAGGGGATCGTCTTGTGGGATCACAAACCAGCCCCGCGTCCCGCCCTTGCCGTTCTTGTCCAGCAGCTGCAGGGAACTGCAGAGCAAACTCCTGCTTGATACCTCTGCAGCTCCTTTCTGACAAAAAAACAACAAATCCCTCAATACCCAGTGCAGATGGTAGAAAGGGCACTAAGTCCAGGTAATTTCCTGGGGAATTCCCTGCCCACTCCAGAAAACCCCCCAAAGCAGGGGAAGGTGAGGAGCTGTCCTGGCTATAAGGGTGCTGCTGAGATCCCGTGGTGAAGAGAGCCCTGGATGCCTGGTCCCAAGGCCTGGAGCAGGAGGGAGGGAGATCAACACATGCACTCTCGGACTATTGTGGGACTGACCCCCACTCCTCCTGCTGCACATGCAGGGCCAGGCTGGGACAGCGAGGCTGGGGACCAGGGTGGGTGGCAATGTTCAGAGGGCATGGGGAGGCTGGGAAAAGAGGGGCAGAACTCACCTCCAGGATGCCTTTGTGCCTCCCCTCGCGATCCTCGAGCACCGTGTGGCCGGTCAGGAAGATGTAACACTCCTGGCAGACGCGGTTCAGGCGGTTCCTATCGTACTCCAGCTCAGCCTTGTAGTCAGAACAGCGAGCACACACTACCTGCAGCCACCAGACAGGGACACTGGTGACACTGGGGCAGGGCTGGGGGTCCCAGGGACAGCTCCATAAGGAGCTCCATGAGGAGCCAAGGGGCAGGAGCAGCCCTGAGCCTGGGAAAGGGATACAAGGTGTGGGAGAGGTGCACTCCTGCCCCAGCAGCGACCTGAGCAGTCTAGAGGGAGGGAAGATTGACTCACATATCCACAGGCTCGGCAGTGGTGCCTCCGCCGTGTGATGGCGTTGAAGGGCTCCTTGCAGCGCATGCACATGGTTACCAGATTGTCCCGCACCCACTGTGGGGCTCGGCGGCCCAGCTCCTCTATCTGGAAGTGGGAGACCATAGTCTGAGTGGTTGCAGCCCCTCTGCCCTCACCTCTTCCCCTCCTCAGCCTCCCCCCAGCTCAGTTCAGCTTGGGAAACTGAAGCACATCAAGGTGGGCTCCCCTGAGCTGCTGGAGGCAGGTGGGGCGCAGAAGAGTGGGAGGGTTACCTTCAGTGCAGGGCTGTCTGTCTCCAGCCCATGGACTGCTGTCTTAAAGCTCTCACTCCTCTTCTCCTTCCTGTCAATGGCATCTTGGAAGGCCTAGAGGGAAAGGCAGGGCTGGAGGGGCACTGGGGGCTGCCCTGGCCCCGGGCATCCAGCTGGGATGGGGGCGCTATGCCCCTCTCCCAGCACTTGGTTTTACCTTGATCCAGGCGTTCATCTCCTCCTCAGACCTAGGTACAAAAAGGAGGTGGATGAGCTGTTGTCCCTCCTCCCCGAGGGTCTGCATAATGTCATCTGCCTCTTACCTGGCCTGGAGCTCCAGTGTCCGCTGTTTTCCTGAGACCAGGAAGGTGTGAGGGAACTCAGTATCCTTCAGCTCCTGCACCTGCAGAAGACCGGAGAAAGGATGAAGAGCTGAGCCCACCTCTAGCACACCTGGACCTTTCTCCATGACATGGAGCACAGGGATGTCCTTTGGGCACAAACCCTTCAGCCCCTCAGATCCCATATGCACAAGACTTCACTGGCATTTCACAGGATCAGGAAGTGTTAACCCCACCCACAAAGCTACCCCTGGCTCCAGCTCCTTCCTGAGGAAGTTTGGGCAGCAGCCACACCCCAGAGCGAGTGCTTTTGGAGAAGTCAGGGGATGGGGAAGCACAAAGACAAGGTGTCTATCTCACCTTCATACCCTCCATGTCCATGCGGAGGTGGACCTGGAACTCGGCACCCACCTGGATGACCTTGGGCGCACAGTACAGCAGCATGTTGTTGAACTGGGAGGGGGGAACAGGGTGGGTTGGAGCCCAGCACTGCCTGCTCCGAGCTGGGGGTTTCCCTGGGGTCTGGGGTCTTTCACCTCCAGGGCTGAGCTGGTCCTTGGGAAGAATCCCACCTAAAATGTAACTTCTCGTGCCCTAGCCCCCTCCCACCCTGCAAAGGCAAAGCATCTCCGAGGGCTGCCATGCCCAGGAATCAGTAGATTACCAACCGTGTCCTACACAGGGTGCCCTGCACTGAGCAGGGTCAAACCCCCCCAGCGCTGAATTCATCCCCTCTGTGTCGAGATGACCCAGCAACACCCTGGCCAGACTATGCTGCCCCTCTCCCCATTCCCATCTCATCTGCTTCCCCTCCTTGCCCTGAACATCCCAGCTCCCACCAGGAACAGGTACTTCTCCGATGTGCTGTTGTTGCGGGTGGAGATTTTTTGGATCGGTCCCTCCTTGATCAGCTCATTGGAGGGATCCACAATGTCATCCTCGAGGCCCAGCCTCTGATAGACCACCCAGAGGTTCTGCAGCCGTTCCTGGGGGAGGCAGAGGGACCTGTTTTTGTGGGGTGCTGAGAAGCCTAAACCTTGTCACCACTGAGTCCCGTCCATCCCCACCTCCCAGGCTGAGTACTGGGAGTGGAAACACAGTTCTCTCAGCCTGAGAGAACCTGATCTCTGAAAGAACCAGCCTCGACCAGCTGGTCACATCCCAGGTGATGTTACAAATGTGACTTCCATAGGCTTGGGGTGGTGGGGTTGGGCATTTAGAGCAGGGTCTATGCTCCTCTGCTGAACACCCACAGGGCTACTGTCCTGTTCAGGGCCACTGTGCCATGAGATACAAAGCATTTCCAGCTGAGACAGGCACTCACCATCTCAGCAATAGCTGCGTTGGAGTGCTTGGCCACCATAAAAATCATCTCCAGGGCCTCTGCAATGAGAAGAGACAGGCTGGAAGCAGCTGGAGGCAGCTGGACAAGCTGCCCTCCCATGAACACAACTCAAGTGGCCCTGAAACACTGTGCACGAGTCTGGTTATAACTGGACTGCACATGGAGGGGTTCTGTGGGGCAGACAGACGGCTCCTGTATCCCACCATCCCAGCAGGACTGGGAACTGTGTTATCCACAGGGGTCTGAAAGCTCCCCCAGTCCCTACAGGTCTCTTTAGGGGACACTGTGGAGGGACTACCCTTATCCTGAAACACCATCCTTTCCCTCCCCAGTCCCTGAAGGGGCAGATTAATCCCTCTTCCTGCTAGAAAAGGATCAGACTGAGAAGTTTATCCAAGGGCACAGGGCAGTTGGTGAGTGAATCCAGGTATTCTGGTGCCCCTGTACAACACCGGGGGTTGTTATTTTCCTACAAACCCACACTGCTCTCCCTACCGTGGAGAGCCAGAGCCCTTACTCTCAGCATCGCCCCTGTCAGGGGACTGAGGGGGGAGTTTCCGGACATAATCCTTCAGGAGGAGCTCGTAGCGTGGGATCCTCTGCACAGGCTCCAGCATGTGGTGCTGCAGCGTCAGGTTAGCACAGACCTTCCTCTTCTGGGCAGGGACACCAGGCATGGAGAGAGGAACAGTAATCAGGCAGCTCCTACCCTCTGCTATTTCTGAGTTCCCAGGAGATTTTGGGAGCTCTGCTGCAGTTCCTCTGCCCTGCCCTTACCTGGATGTCAGCAATGAGCTCCTGGAAGGGGGGTGATTTCTCTGACCAGGCAGTGATGAGCTCCATGGCCTTATCGAAGTTCTTCACATACTCCCCGTACATCTTGAGGAAGGGTGCAAGCTTCTGGATCACATCCCCAATGCGAGGGTTGCGGTTCCTGCAGGAGGGAACCGCAGACTGGCAGCTTCCTCAATCCATCAGGGTGGACAGACAGTGAGGGATGAAGTGAAGGACCACGTTGGAGGACTCAGGTTTTTCCTGCTGCAACCTGCTACATCCCCACACCATTTCCTGCTCTCCAGAACAGGAATGTCCTCACCTTGCAGCCAGCCTGGGCTGCTCACACGTGGGCACAGCCCAAACCACATGAGGTGTCACCTCCCTTTCCATACTCTGATCTGAGTGTTTTAAGGAAGTGCTTTCCAGAACAAGACACTTGGAGCAAAACAAGCTGAGCTCTGGTCCTGGTGGGACCCTGAACTCAGCACTGCTCCCCTACTCTGGCCAAGCCACTCAGGTGTCCTGCCCTCCCCTCCTGCATCTTACCAATCCTCCATGCGCTTCTGTAGCTCTGGCAGGAAGAACTTGGCGTGGAACTGGTAGATGGAGGAGATGTTGGAAAAGATCATTTTCACCACCTCCTCTGGGACTGTTTTCCCAGTTTTGGCTTCTTTCATCAGCTCTGCACAAAATACCTGGAAGAATGAAGGGTGAATAAAAAGGGCCAGGAAGAGGCTTGAGGATCCCATTCCCTCTCTGAGACTCCCGCATCACTCAGTGAAAGGCCTGACCGTACAGGTGGGAATTCCAACCCCTAAGAGGAAAGGGGGATGGAAGATTTTCCTGGGACAAAGGTGCTTCCCAGAGGTTGGGGTGTAGGAAAGGCAAAGGCCAGACCCAGTCTCTGGCTGTAAAGACCAGTAGCCCACGTGACTTTCATTTTTACAGCTTCACTCTCTCCAAAATCCCCATGCGTGGGCCTCTCCGCTTCCCAGCTCACCTGGTCAAGGAGGTGGAGGCGGTTGACATAAGCCTGCTCTGTCTCCAGCAGCTCCAAAGCGATTTTCTTTTCCTCTGGTTCCTGCATGGGAAACAGGGCTCAGTCTTATGGGCAGAGATGTGACCCCGAGCCAGCCCTGCCTGAGCGTGGGCACCCACTAGCCTCTGGAGCTCACCTGGCTGCCAGGCTCCAGGCCTGGGCCCTGTGGCCTCCTCCAGTTGTCCTCACAGATTTTGTATCGCAGAGAACGGAGACATTTGAAGCTGAGTCCATGCCGACCTTGTTGATCCTTCTCCTCTTCATTCTCTTCTTCGGTCAGGGAGCGGCTCTGGCTGGCAGGGGATGCTGGAAGCTGCTGGGGCTGGCTGACTGCAGCACTGGTTGGAGCCTGCTTTTCCCTCTGGGCAGATTTGCTGTCCCTACTACAAAGGAATGAGTGTGATCAGCTCAGTCTTTCACTAGCACAGCCCCCAGCCCCAGCTTAAAGCCACCAAAAGGGACAAGAGCAGCAGCTTCCCAGCACTGACACTGCTCTGCTCCGCTACAGCCCTGCAGTACAAACATCCTCAGCATCCTCCATGGGGCCAGGATCCAGCCTCTCTTCTCCCATTGCCTCCTGCTGCAGTGGCCGGTCCCTCTCCTGCTCTACAAAAGCAGGATCCTGCTGTTTATCCCACCCACAGCTCTGGCTTTCTGCCTGCTGCCACCACGGAGCAAAGCAGAGAGAAGCCCAACAGCCAAGACCCTTGAGCCAAGAGTAGGCCATGTGTAGGTGGTTTTGCAGACACGTTGTTTGGTGGTATTCTCTCTTCCCTTTTCTGGCAAAAACAAGGAAAGCAGGTCCAGAGCAGACACACGGGAGAAGCCAGGCTGTGAAGGCAACTTGTCTGTTATCCAAGAGCTGGTCCCTGTGGGAAACTACTCCGGGCAGAAACTGGAAAGACATCCACTATTGGCCTGCAGACAGGAGTGGGATGGATATGACAGGAAAGACATGAATAAATTGGACATCAAACTGCAAAGCTGAGGATAGGAAGTGAATTGAGAGGCAGAGACTCATCTGAAGAGGATGTTGGGTCCATCCCATGCTGATAAGCTCAGGATGTCTGTGAGCTTGGGAGTGCATCCACAGCCATGCACAAATCCCCACCTGCCCAGGGGGGCTGGCAGAACCCTTCAGAGACAGAGGCTTTTTCCGTCTCTCCTGGTGCCTCCCATACCTGTGTCAGCCTAAACCCACTGCTGAGGCCTGACAGTGAACTTCTCTCTTTCTATTTATGCTGACTAAAGCCAAACCATTTTCTGTTCCAAAATGCTCTGCTCATTCCCAGGTCCTCCAGTTTCCTCTGAAAGTCCCAAGTTACTTTTATTTCCTCTAAATCAAACTCATGCTTCACAAACACACTACAGCAGTGACATGGAGGCAGATTAAACACTGCAATGGTTCCAGCACAACATCATTGTGGGATGGTGGGGACAACCACAAAGGGCAAAAACACACAGCAGAGATGCAGGAGAAGTTCCTGGAGCAAAAGGAATCTGAGCATCTTTAGGAATTGCTGCAAAACTCACCTGCCCAAATACCCAGCCTCTCTAAGGCTCACCGAGAGCATCTTATGGGTACAAGGAAAGGCAGGATTCCATATTTTCCATATTCTCTGGCTGTGCCAGAGAAACTGAGGCACAGCCCTGACAATAACTCACTGGAAGCCTCAGAATTACTTTTACAGCACAGCCAGGGCAGATCCCCTCACTCCAACCCTGGCACACACTGTCTGAGGGTGCCAGCTCACACTCCAAGGGAAGGAGCTGTTTTACAAAAGGAATTCTCACTCTCGCCTTCACATAATCCTATATGCTTCCTTTCCTAGGAGCCCTATCTCTGCAAACAACTGGATAATGTGAGGCTAGGACCCTCCCAGACACCCAAGCAGTTAATTCCCAGTGAAAACTCCTGCCTATGTATTTGCAAACCACAATTCCTTTCCCCAGCAGCAGCAGTAGGATGCACCAGCCTGGCTGAGTATGAAGATGCTGAGTGTGGGGGAATGAGCTGCCACAACCTAACACTGAGCAAGGCAGAACCACTGGCACCCCACTGAGCGAGGCAAAACCACTCGCACCCCACTGAGGTTTTCAGATTTCTGCCCATGACCCACAGTGGGAGGAAGACACTGAGGCAGATCCGAGTGGTGAAGAATCGCAAATCACCTTGTCAGCTCCCCCACAGCCTCCAAACCACCTCCACAGTGGGTTTCTTCCTTCCCAAACCCACCCCACACGGAGCCCTAACACACCCTCAGCACTCAGAGCCCTCCCTCCTTACCACTGCTCTTCAAACACAGCCACCAGCTTCACCACACTCTGCTGATTATCTGCTCTTCCCTCCATGGCACGGGCTGGGAGCAGGTCCTGGGTGTCCAGGAGCTGTTGGGGTGGGTGCTGGGGGCTGCAGCTTCTTCCTCTGTCCCCCTATCTGCTCTGAGGTGTTTCTGGCTCCGAGGCTGCTGTTTGGGAATGAGGATTTGCACAAGGCAAAGTGCACCCGCTGCCCTTTCTGTGGTAGCAGAGCTTGTGTCTGGGTTGGCCTCAAAAGGAAGGGGAAAGAGGAAGCACAGCAGGCTGTGTGTAGGAGAAACACAGAAAATGCTGGGAATTGCTTCAGTTTGGGAGGGATCAAAGTGGTGGCACAGCCAAGGGCAGAGCAGAAGCGGGAATGGTGCAGGGCAGCAGGTGTGACCTGGTGCATGACCTGGCAGTGCAGCCCAGGTGGGGTGGGCTGTGTCCCACCAGGGTGGACAGTCCTGATGGCTGGAGGGACCAGGAATGGGCTGGCAGGACCCTAGTGCCCACAGGTGCGTAAGATAGGTAAGATAAAGGGCTGATGTGTGTGCCTCCAATACCAACAGTTGGATGGCTGTGGGGCAAACCAAAGATTGTTGGTACCAACAGACAAGGATTGTTGGCAATGACCATGACAAAGAACAAGGTGTAGCTGGAGAAGGGGCCATCTGGAGGTAGGGGAGCACTTTTCCAGAAAGATCTGAAAGAATAGACTGTGCATGAGAAGCAATTTGCATGGAAAGTGAGAAACCCATCCCAGAGCTTGGGCCCCAGGACCCTGGACATCCCATCGGCTGGACTAATGCTGCAACAAGGACTGGAGATCTTTATTTTTTCCTCTTTTCTTTTCCTTGTCTTCCCCCCCCCCTTTCTGTTCTTCATTTCCTTCCTTCCTTCCTTCCTTCCTTCCTTCCTTCCTTCCTT
>VZRN01006428.1:22675-37617 GCA_013397935.1 Dasyornis broadbenti | reverse complement strand
GGAGAGGGAGGGAGAGCGGGGGGACGGTGGGGTGGGAATCCCGTGTGTAACGGGGCTCGCGACCCCAGGATAACGGGAGGAGGTGGATTCCTATATAGTGCCCCTGTGGAGGCCCCCATGCGCTGGAGACCACTGTGTATACAGCCTTCTCCCCCCTTCCTTGTAACAGCATGCCCTGTGTGATGGGGGTACCTATAGAATGGAGGGCACCTATAGAAGTGGGAGCACCTATAGTGTGGGGGGCATCTATAGAATGGGCGATTCCTGTGTAATGGGACCCCCGTATATAATGGGATCAGGAGCCCAGTATAATGGGAGGAGGTAGGTTCCTGTTTGGTATCCCTCTGGAGACTCCCATGTGCTGGGGTTATATATGTTGTATTTACAGCCCCCCTGTTACAATGGGACTCTCTTGTGCAATGGGGGCACTTATAGAATGGGGACCCCCATATGTGACAGGGGTCACAACCCCTGAATAATGGGAGGACTTGTGGATAATGCTCCCCTTGGAGGCCTTCATGTGCTGTGGGTCACTGTATATACAGCTTCTCCCCTTATAACTGGATCCTCTATGTGATGAAGGCACCTATAGAAGGAGGGACCCCTGTGTGATGGGGACCCCCATATGGAACAGGATTGGGTCCCTGTGGATAATGGACGATCAGGACCCCAGTATAATGGGTAGAAGTGGATTCCTGTTTAGTGCCCCTATGGAGGCCTCCATGCATTGGGGATCACTGTACGTAGAGTCCCTCCATTATTACAGGTCCCCCCTGTAGAATGGGGGACCTCTGGGTAATGGAGTCCCCCATATGTAATGGGATGGGGTCCTGTATACACTGGGGGTCCCTACATAAAAATGGGGTCCTGTATAATAGGGGGATGAGAATGCCTTCTACAATGGGGACCCCCTATACAGGGAATAGGGAACACCGTCTCATGGAGGAGTGAGGAGCCCTATACAGTGGGTGCTCCTTTGTAGTAGTGGCATTGGGATCCCTCCTATGACAGGGAATAGGGACACTGTAATCTCGGGACCCCTATAAAATTACCTCTCTGCAATGGGGCCTTCCATGTAAGGAGGGATGGGAACCCCCTCTGTAATGGGAATCCCAAGAATCTCTCAGTAACAGGGACCTCCTAAAATGGGAAGGTGGAGGACCCCCTTTACCTAGAAACCCCATATAATGGGGAAAGGAGTGCCTGTCTGAGTGATGGGATGCTGGGATCAAGGCTATTCATCCCAGGGATTTGGGAACACCAGGACAGAGATTTGCTTACGGGGTTTCTCTCTCAGGTTGGTCATGAGCCACTACCTCCAACCATTGGAAGAAATGTGCTGGGAAGGAAGGTTCTGTACCTGCCTGGCTTCTTTACCTACGGTGAGTGACTGTCCCTCCCTGCCACTACAAGGTCCTGCCCTTGGGGAATCAGGACTGGGAGCTGCCGGGCACACTGAACCAACCTCCAGCAGCACTCCCACATGCCCTTGGGATCATCCCGAGGCTGCAGTGAGACATAAACCACTACAATTCCTTACAAGGCTGTCAGATTTATGTACCTGTTGCTGGGGACAGGGGGGTGGTGGCCACAGTGTTGGTGCTGCATCCTGTTCCCATGGCACATTGCTCTGGATTTGCACTGTGGTGGAGGACTTTCACGGGCTTTAGGTGATGTAGGTTTGTTGCGGGAGGGTTTTGTGTGTTTTGGATATTGCTAAATACTTTCCTTCTGCTGCAAAACAGCCCTGCAATAACCTGCCCCTGCCCTGCTCATTTGTGTTGTAGAGGGAGCCCTAAAGGGACAGAAATACTAAGAAAAGGGAAGGTAATATTTTTAGAAGGAAAAACTCTTCTTGTGGGTTGAGAAGCTTGGGAGAGGTGGGTCAATACTTCGTGACCTGCTGTCACAGCAGGTCTGCTGTGGGGAAGGGGAATGCACAGTCCTGGAAGCCGAGCTGGGCCAATCCCAAAATCAGCCAGCAGTATCCATAGGGTGGAACCAGCACAGGAGCAGTACGAGAGCACTGGAAGCCCATCCTGGGACACACAGTGCTGGAAATGCTCTGGTGCTGCCCTTTGGAAGATGCAGTTTCCAAATAGATGGGCAATGTTAGGTGATGGAGGGGTGCAGAGTCTGCTTGGCTTCACTTGGACAGCACAGGATAAGGGCCAGGAGCAGTCAGTACCCACCAGTGCATAGTGGGTTCTATCCCACCTTGTTGTAAGTGGGAGAAATTGGATCTCTTGGCTTTTTTTTGTGACTGGAGACCTGAGGAAGTTTGCCTGGGAGAAGGTGGTGGGGCAGGAACTGAACGTGGGTTTGTGAGATCCATATTAACCCTGAGTCTGACCCTTCCTGGGGTGGAGGGAGGAGGTGACAGCACAGAGCTCATGGGATGATCCCTGGTGACACCACACAGCACATGGGATGATTCCCCCGACCTGGTTCAGTCCAAACTACCTTGGAGCCCTTCCAGGTGAGCAAAACCATCAGAAGACAAGAAGTAGCCCAGAGTACTGGAGCTGTCCTTCCAGATTAGACAGATGACAGAGAGTAAGAATTCTTGGCATCCAGGATAAAGCTTATTAAGGACTGTTACAATAAATCACTTACTGTGGGACCATGGAGTGGCTGCTGTGCCAAGCCTGTTGTGATTTCAGCTGGACCCCAGAGGTGTTTGGGGTGCTCTCCATGTGTCTGCTCCTTCCCAGCTGACAGCAGCCTGGTGTTGTCTCACCCAGCCAGACACATCGTGGAAGTGGATGGGAAAAGAGGCCTCTTCCGTGGCCTGACTCCTCGCCTCATCTCAAGCACTTTATCAACCGTCACCAGGGGGAGTGTGAAGAAGGTAAAGGTCGGATTCTCTCTCCATTAATCACCTATAGGGTCAGTGGTACTGCAGTAAGTGCCTGCAGCCAGCCAGGCCTGCACAGGAGGACTGATGCACCCATCCCTCTCTATCTCCTAAGGCAATAGTCCTCCAGTGCCCTTATCCCCAAAACATTTTTTGTTTATAAACAATTTTAATTTAATTTGGTATCCCCTTGCCTTGTATTCTTTGTCAACAATTTTGTGACCTCTCTATTCCTCTATTTTACTTTCCATCCTTAGTTCTCTTGTGTTCCTTCTTGCCTGTTTATCTTGTCCTTGCACCTAGAGCATAGCTTTTCATGGTTTTCCCCTGTCTTCAGATACAGAAGGTGTGTGGGTCAGCATCTCCATCAGTTTTGACCATGTTTCTTCCCTCTCCACTCAGGTTTTTCCACTGGAAGACATGGAGCATGTGTCTAACAAGGATGATGTGAAAACTTCCCTTAGGAAAGTGGTCAAAGAGGTGAGAAGTGGATATTGCCCATTAGTGAATGAGTGGGGAGGCCCCAGGGGATGTGGGTGAGATTACTTGGAGAGAAACTGGGGTTGAGAAGTCTGTGGTGTTCAGTAGCCATTCTGTGTCCATCCGTGAAATAATTCATAGGGATAAAGGCTTACCATGAAGAACAGATTTCAGAAGAGGGACCCAAAATGAGTTTCCCCACACTAAGGGAAAGGGCCTGGGCTGTGCAGGAGGAGCAGCACAGATTTCTTACAGGTGTTTTTTCCGTCCTTCCCAGACATGCCATGAGATGATGATGCAGAGTGTGTCCCGGGTTGTCTCACACCCTCTACACGGTGAGTCTTGTGCCACTGCCTGGCAGCCCCCTCCGGACTGGAGATCACCCCAAAACCCTGTTTACTCAGAGGAATGATACTTAGGAGACTTCTCTATCATACGAAGCTGATGCTGGGGTTGGCCTTCAGGCACTAAGCAGCTGAGCAAGGAGTTGCCCTCTTCCCATTCATCCAGGACCTTGTCCTAGAGATCCCACTTGGTTTAGGGTCAGTAGCAGATTTCCAGGATCTGAGGGGTTCCAAGAGAGCTGGAAAGGGACTTTTTACAAGGGCCTGGGGTGCCAAGACAGGGGAGAATGGCTTCCACTGCCAGAGGGCAGGGTTAGATGGGATATTGGGAAGAAATCCTTCCCAATGTGGGTGCTGAGGCCCTGGCACAGGTTGGTCAGAGAAGCTGTGGCTGCCCCTGGATCCCTAGAAGTGTCCAAGGCCAGGTTGGACGGCTTGGAGCAATGTGGTCTAGTGGAAGGTGTCCCTGCCCATGCCAGGGAGTTTGCAAAAAGATGGTCTTTCCGGTCCCTTCCAACCCAGCCTCTCTGTGATCCTCTGAAATCCTTCCCACCACTTACAGGCTCAGGAAAGGCCCCAGTTTCTAATGAGTTGCAGTGCTGAGGACCACTGAGAGGAGCTGGAAATGCTGTGAGTTGAGGGAGAGCAGAAGGGTCACATTTCATTTTCTTTCACGTCCATTACAACCCAGATTGGATCTGTTTCTCTATCAGCCCTGTGTTTCTTTCCTCCCAGTGATCTCCATGCGCTGCATGGTCCAGTTCATAGGCCGGGAAGTCAAATACAGGTGAGTGGCTGCAGCTTGGAAGGGTCTGGGGCTCAGGGGTGCCAGGTGCTCTCATGCCATGGGGAATAGGGTTATCCAGGAGGTTTAGGAGACTGTAAAGGGAATCTGAGCTGTGGTTAGAGGGTGGGTGACTGCAGGGTGAAGGGATGTGGGAAGGCTGGGCTCTCTGCCTGACATGACTCTGGTCCATCTTGTGCCCGTGGGGTTTTGGAGTTGTAACACCCTTTGCTGATCACACAGCAAGTCTCCTGCCTTTTTGCTTTGACTATTAATGGAAAGGGAAGGCAGCAGAGAGGCAGAGTGGATAACACAAAGCTTTGCTGCAGCCCTGCTTAGTCTGTAAAATTTTTCCAAGCCTTTTACAGTACCAGTTGCCTCTGCAGGACAGAACTACCTGTGCAGCCACATGGAGGCACGCTGGACAGGACCGCAGACAGCCCACAATGGCCAGCACGAGTTCCCAAAGGCAGGACAGGGTTATTGGGCGTAGAATCAGCCAAATCAAACCATATCACACAGCATCTGTACCCGCTCACAAAGCCACATAGAGCACTTGTACCTTCAGCAGTGAACAGTTGTGTGCAGGTTGGGTGTTGTCCCAGTTGTCACTGCAGACTGGCAGACTGCAGACACGACCTCCCTTCCCTCAAACCTTCGTGGTTTGAGGGGAATAAGCAGAAGAAGCTTTCTTCTCTTGGAATGGTGGCTGGGGAGGCACTGCCATGGCTGGGGGCTGCAGGAGGGATGTGAAGCTGCACAGGACAGAGGTGAAACAACCCTGCACACTCACAGTTCTTTTCCTTTCTTGGCAGCGGTGTGTTCAGTGCCATTGGCAGGATATTTAAGGAAGAAGGGATCCTGGGATTCTTTGTGTACGTGAGTTGTTTAAATCCTTTCTCCCATAGCCTGAAGGCACCGATGGCTCACCCAGCTGCTCTGCCAACGCCAGCTGGAGTCACACTGAGCTGAAACCTTGTCTGACCAAGGGACTCCCCACATCATGATTAAATCACTCCCATGATTAAATCTGTGCCTTTGACAGTGCTCCAGTTTGACCATTAAGTTTGCTCCAGATCTTACCTTCAATCAAACCTTCAGAGCCCAGAGGAAGTTGTATTTTTTCTTATCTTTCTTTTTCCCTTGAAGCTTCTTTGTGTTTCAGGGAAGGGCCATTTAAAGCATTTGTTTGTGCAACAGGCGCCAAGATCAAGTGCAACAATAAGATCCCTTGTTGAAATTAAAACCAGCATATTCCTCTGCAGAGCACTGGATAAGCAGCATATTCCTCTGCAGAGCACTGTGGGTGCTTGTAATGAGCAGGTTTACCTGTGTGGTTGGAGTGTGGTGCTGCCTGGACCAGGAGGAGCTGAAAGGTTTTTCCAGCTGCCTACAGAGTGTGGCAAATTGGTGCATCACTGAAATGGAAGTTTAGTGGACACCTTTTTGCTTGAACCCTTAATTAATGCTTCCTGCCTTTCTTTCTCACGTCTACATAAAAGCAGAACCACCTGCTGTCTCTGCTTGTGGTGAGGAGATAACTCATTTTATGATGTCAATAATAGTAAAGGCAGCTCTGGTTTCAGGAGGGGTTTTCAGAATGCCTTTGACTCTGCAGTCACAAAATATGGGCTTCCAGATGAAACCTGAATGCATCAGGAAGAGGGAAGCAATGACAAAGGGTTCCCAAGGGGAGATGGCTAGGGGTTTGCAGACACCCTTTGAGTGTCACTGCTTCTTCCTTTGGCAGCCCACAGCTTTTCTGCTGAGCTGTGCAGCTCCAAATCTACTCCATGAAATACAGGATCATCTGGGATGGTCCCTGTGAGTTTGTCATGGCTGGAGCAGGCTGCCCACAACCTTCTACCTCAGAGGGAAGGGATCTGAAAGAAGCTGCCACACTCCCTTCCATCCATATAGAATAAACACTGCTGGCAGCCTAATGATACTTAATAGTTCACAGGAAAGGCTTTAACACAACCGAAATTGTCTCAGGAGGGCTCTGAAGTTCTACATGCTCTATAACCCTGCTAGGAAATCCCACTGCTGTGAGGGGAGCACAAACTGCATCTGAAGGACCAAACTGCTTATTTTCTTCTCTCAGCCCTCCTGGTGCAATCTCAACACATCCACTCCCCTAAATCATGGCAGTGCCCTTGTTTCTCGTGGCCTTATAAGCCCTCCCCACCCCCCCAGTAACAGTGGCCCACATTCTGTTTATGTGTGTGCCTGGCTAGAGATAAAGACTTTTCAAGGATGGATTTATGTTCCTTCCCCTCAAATCTGCAACAGGCTCCTGCCATCCTAGAAAGGGCTCCAAAATTGCTGTGCATGGTCTGCTCAAGGGTGGCTTGTCCCAGGTCCCTGGCACTGGGGTTTCTTCTCTTGGGTCACATCATTCAGGCTTCCTCATCTGCCTGCTGCTTTTCCAGCTTTTCATCATCATCCAAAAATATTGCCAGTTGAGATCTTGGACATCTCATCAGGTGTGAGAATTGTAGCACTCACTTTATTATAATAGTCAATAGTAGTTAAGGCAGCTCTGGAATTCCAGGAGGGGTTTTCAGGCCTGATGCCTTTGGCTTGTCAGGGTTTTGTAGTCCTTTTCTGCAGTTCTCAGACCCCTGGTTTCCAGTCATCCAGCTCAGGCCCAGCAGCTGTTCTTACTCTGGAGGCAAGAGAGGGATGGGATCCTTGCTGGAAGTGGAATAAACAATCTGACTCCCTATCAACAGCTGGGTGAAATTTTCCTTATGGGGCTGCCTTGGCCCAGCCCTTTGCTTCTGGACTTTATTAAGCTCCCATTGTACCTGCAGTGGCTCAGGAACTTCAGACTTGACTTTGAGTTAGAGAAGGGACATTTTTTTACAAAGTCTGAAAGCCAAACATAAAGCAGAACATCTCTGGGGCCAGAGAGCTTTGATTTCTTTGTCCTGTCTGCTGCTCTCATGTATCACATCTTTGAAGCCAGTGGATCTTCTGTTGAAGGTTTCTGCTGTGTCTGGCCCCTGAGAACTCAGCTGCATCCCCAGGGCTGCTGGGGCCTTGACAATACACAGGCTGTTCCCAGAAGTCCCCATTGCTGCTCTGGTGCTGCAGCAACCGCAGCAGGAAACAAACTGGCCCCTTGCTCTGAGGAGGCAGCGCTGTGTTTGGGAAGAAACAAATGACTTAGATTAATGTGCTTGGAGGTGGTTGTTACCAGCTCGGCAAACACTGGCTCTTGACAGGCTCGTTTTCAGAACTGACCATGTCTGCTGGTGGAACACAGGTCTGACACACACCTGGATCCTTTTGCAGTGGAACAAGCCCTGCAAAAGCAGGAGACTGTGCACTGGTCTGGTGCAACAGATGCTGCAGAAGCACCAACAAACTGGAGAAATCCTCTGGAACATTTTGTTAACGTTTTAGTGCCATTATCTACGAAAGCTGGGGGTGCTGGTGCTGCTGGGAGCTCCAGTGTGTCAGTGGGAGGCATTAACCAAAGAACTATGCTCCTGGGGGCAGCAGGGATTGGGAAAAATCATAAGGACATGAGTGCTGCCCCCAGTTACTCCCACTTTTCACTAGAGCAGGTTGCGCAGGAAAAACCCTCCTCATTTTGATTTCTAAGGGAGATTCCACAAAGAGATGAACTTCTCATTCTGCATCTGAAAGAGCATCTGCAAAAACACTTCATCTGTGTCTCACTTGGGTTTCTGAGCAGGAGTTGGGCCAAGGAAGAATTCGGGATAGAACAAGGGGACTTGAGTCATGCTCAAAAAACAGATCCCAGAAACTTCCCAGCCAGAGCAGCACATGCAATACCAAGTTTGAAGGCTGGGAGAGTTCTTCCCTGAAATCTCCCTTTCAGCTCCTCCTAAAGTAAAGATGCATTTTGGGGGCGTGGAGTTCCTCTGTGCTGGTGGAGAGGAGGGCTGGGCACCTCGGGAGGTGGCACTGGGACCCTCCTGCACCTCACACCCCTTGTTTTGCCCTTGCAGGGGGTTAATCCCTCACATCCTGGGCGATGTCATCTTCCTCTGGTGCTGCAACCTCCTCGCTCACTTCATCAACACCTACGCAGTGGATGACAACGTGAGTGGAAGGACCTGAGGGAGGGTTTGGGGTCTGGACCAAGCACCTGCAGTGGAAAGGAGTTACTGGGGAGCAGGGGCTGATTTAATACAGACCGCGGGCATTGGGACATCCCTGTGAGAGTGCTGAGGGTGCTGTGTCTGCTCAGGGCTGTGTTTCACCTGCACTTTGGGAGATCACATTTGATAGCAAATGCCTTTCCAGACTCTCAGCTGTGATGCAGCGTGGTCTCCGTTGCTCTCTGCCTTGTCCCCTGACCCAGCCCTTCGCCTCAGGCTCAGGGAGTGTCACATAATGACTATGACAGCCTAGTGAGATCCCCCAGCTCCACAATGCTTTTGTTTTCTCTCTGCAGTTCAGCCAGGCGTCAGTGATCCGGAGCTACACGAAGTTTGTGATGGGGGTATGTAGGCAGTGGCCGTGTCCTTTCCCCTCCTCCTGCCACCTGTGGGGTGAGAGCTCGTGGTCTGGGGGCCCAGGCTGGGCTGTACTTCACATCCTTTACCCAGGGATAACTCTGCTAATGTGCAAAACCTGGAAATAGCGTTATTGACACAGGGAGCATTAGAGAGGCTGCTGGTTTTCTGTGCTTTCAGATTGCTGTGAGCATGCTGACGTACCCTTTCCTTCTCGTGGGAGATCTCATGGCTGTGAACAACTGTGGGTATGTCTTTCACATTGAGATCTAAAACTTTCCCTTCTTTTCTTGCAGCCCCTTTTTGTCTGAATGGGCTGCTAACGACTGTAAAGCTTTCCTACAGCCCTGTAAACTCTGTGGCACCTCGCAGAGCTGGCTCGTTTCCTGTCCCAGGTTGCTTATAATTTTAGATCAGCGGGCACAGACACGAGCAGCAGAAAAGCTCAGGTGGTGAGAAATTGGGAGACTTGTGGTGGTGTGGTCCGATCTGAGCTAGGCTGGAGGCAGAGGGATCAAAGGGACCGTGCTGGCTCCAGGGAGCAGCATGAGGGAAGCAAAGCTCTTACTGCAGCGATGGGAGCAGACAGGAGCAGGACTAAGCCTGCCTTCTCAATCCCACTGCTGTAAGTCTTCTGCATTTGTGCTCATGGGAATGGGATGAGATCCAAGTCTGATGTAGTGTTTTCTCAGTATCTGCTGGCTCTTGAAGGTATAGATATAGTCCTGGTCTCTCAACGTCTCCAGGTAACGCTGCTCGTTTGTGCACTGCAGGGGTAATTAAATTACATGATCTGCTGCATTGTAAATAACGAGCTGGTCACTTGACTGTCAGCCCGGTGTGGACAGTGTCCCCGTGTCCTCACTTACACTTCCTGCTGCTCCTGTGTTATCTCTGTGGGTAAGGTGACATCCATCTCAGCTGTCCCTGTTGCCGTGCAGGTTGCGTGCTGGCCTTCCTCCCTATGCTCCAGCCTTTGCATCCTGGATCCACTGCTGGAGGTATCTCAGTGCTCAGGTGAGGGAGCAGGGCACACATTGAGATTTGGCCTCTCTCTCCTCCTTCCCCAAGTCTCCAGCATTCCCCAAAAGTGCCTGCACTGCATCCTTGCTGTGCTCTGTAATCTGTTTCTATCCCTCCAATTCTGGCACTGGTACCAGCATGGCAGGGCTGCTCTGCCCATTACACACCTGAGCTTGCAGCCTGCAAGCTTTTAGCCCATGCACTGTATGCAGCAAAGTGTCTGTGCCCCTCTCCATCTGTCACCCCTGGTGGAAATTCCCAACTCCAGTACGCAGGAGGCTGAAACCCCACTTCGTCCTGTGGAGCAGCCAAAGGTGCCCAGGCCTTGCAGCCTTACCATGGGCATGGAGTCAGTTCCTGCTAAAGCAGCTGCAGTTTCCTGGCCAGGTCTCAGGCTGCCCTGACCCTGTGCTCTCCTCCTCAGGGGCAGCTGTTCCGTGGCTCCAGCCTGCTGTTCCGCAGGGCGCCCATCCCAGCCGCCTCCTTCCCCATCGACTGACTCCTCAGCAGGGAGCACTGAGCAACTTGGACTGCTCAAGAAACTCCAAGCTTGTTTGGATATCTATTATATTTCTATTTTCTGGTCCAAAGTCCATGGTGCCAGAACTGACACTTCCTCTCCAGCAAGGCCAGCAACAGACTTCTAGACATCTGGCTTCAGGCTTCAGCTGGACCAAAGCTCCATCCTTATGGCTGTCTCGACTGGGATGTGTAGCAGAGAGAGCAGAGAGAGCAGAAGCGTACTGTCTCTTTGGTCCAGGCTGTAGCTCTGGAGTTGCTGGGGAAATCCAGGAATCCAGAAAACACCCAGGTACTAAAGGAGCCAGCCCTGAGCCTTTTGCCCTGAGCTGCACGGGCAAAAGACTGCTTTGTTCTGTCTGAGCTGAGAAGCAGCAGGAGATCCACGGTCGCCTCACTGGGAAGATTATGCCAGATGACAGCCTCCTGCCTCATCCTTTCTGGAGGGAACACCTTTGCCTGGCAGGTAGCTCATCCTGGGCAAGGTCAACCTAGCATCTCTATTTAAAGTTTGAGGGTACCTGAACACCTGGGAGCACCCCACCTGCCATGGCCATGAAAAGGAAATTATAGACTCAAATCAGGAAAGGGAACAGAGTCCTACAACAAAGTACAGCAGAGTTCCAAAGAGACAGGTCCGGCCCAGCTCAGGGCAGTGATAGGATGGACATGGAGAGAGCCCTTGGGAAGGGACATGCTTTGAGAATGATTTCAGTCATGGAATGGGCTGTATTTAGGATACACCCACCAGAGCTGCAGGCTATGGGCTGGGCAGGCAACCTGCACACACTCTATGGGGAGGTGGGTGCAGGGTTGGACAGCACCGAGGGGCATCTCCCAGCCACCAGCACCAGCAGCCTGCTGTGCTTGTGCTTTCATCACTGACGGAAACAGCCGCTGGGATCTGAGAGCTGCACATGAAGGACTCCCTTGCAGAAGGGGCAGCCATCCAGGGCTGTCGGCAATAAGGGGAAAAACCTTGAGATCACCCAGGCTAGCGAGGCATCAGGCTCAGCAGAGCACAGCTGGCTCTGTGTGTGTAGCAGAGCTGACTGCTGGTAGCAGTGCAGGATTGATGCTCAGCTCCCCAGACGAGTTTCTTTGCACCAGTCTGTGCTGTTATGGCAGCCAGGCAGATTCCCCCCGTTTTGGTTCCCCACAAAGCAGTCTTTTGCACAGAGGTGATGCTGCACTCCCTGGGAAGAGGTTTAGGGTTCCTTGAGCAGGTTGCTGTGTGCTGCAGCAGCAGCTGGGGTCACATCTCATCTCTGGGGACCTGTCATCACACAGGGTTTTTCCTCCAGCAGGCAGGGTCGATCCACATCCTCCAGCCAGGGCTTGCAGGACAGTGGTAGTACGTGCTGGGACTGGCAGTCCCCACCCAGCTCCCTTCGGTGTTGTGATGTTGGTCCTGTCTGTCCTCCCTCCCTGCCAGTTTGTGTTACAGTTAAATAATGCATGGAGCTGTTCGCTAACACCAGAGATTATTTCAAAGAGGATTTAATTATGCTCCAAAATACAGCTATAAAACAACTCTTGGGTGTTTTGGGGTTTTTTTAAGTGTGGGGTTTTTTTCCCCTGCATAATGTGCTTCCTTACTCAGGGAAGGTTTCAGTTGAAGACAGGCACTTCCTTTGGTCTTTTCCCCAAAGCAGGGGCTAAAACAGCTGTTTAAAACTCAGGTTCCCCCTGAATTTCCTCACCTCCATGGAAGGTGGACATGTTTAGGCTGAGCAAACTGCAGTGGGTGCACCTGGAGTGAGGGTGGAGGCAGCAGAGAACTTGGCTGTTTGAAACAATATACATGGAATTAAGTTTTTGGACTTAAAATTGACCCTGAGGTCTTCTGGAAGGGGTGAGGGAGACCCTTTGCTGGTGTCAGACCGGTCAGGTGGGCTCAGCCACTCCATCTTCTGCCTCACAGCACCATCCTTCTCCACGGGCCTTTTATCACCTTAACTTCTTTTATGACCTGCTCCAGCACATGGCATTGCATCTCCCAAGTCACACAGCACCTGTTCAGGAACACGTACCTTTACCCTCCAAAGGAAAGCCACCTGCTGCTCCCATGCCTGTCAAACCTCCTGCAGCCTCTGCACAGCCTGACTGCAGCCTCTGGAGGGAAAAGTGCTATTTCCTGTCCTTTGAGGAATTTACCTAAGGAATTTATCTAAGGGATTTACCTGAAGCTGCACCAGTATAAGCATCCTGCCAGTAATTTCTGCCCAGTTCACCAGGGCCCACAAACTTTGCTGAAAACACCCGCACTTGTCTATAGCTTTTGGCCAATTTAAATGAAAACCAGGTTTCAAAGCTTTCAGTGCACTGCCTTACCTTGAAGCAGGGGCTGCCATTCTTAGGATGATTGAATATCTCCTTGCTTCCTATTTCTCTCCCTGATTCTTCTTGTCCCATGCTTCATTTGAGAGGCCCCACCACAAGAACAATGCACCAGGAGCAGGCAAGGAGACAACCCAAACCCTGGCTGGGCATCCCTCTCCCTTAAATTGCTGCCTCTTGGTCAGTGCCTGACTGTGCAGCTGGTGCTCAGGTATCCCAGCTGAAGGGGATGGGGCCCCATTCCCACAGAAGTGGGGATCCAGGGTGGAATGTGGTCAGGAGAACAATGGAGGGGTGGAGGAGAAGGTTTGGGTTTGGCGCCCAGGATGGAGCCAGGGATTTCTCCCACTGGCACTCCCCTCTGCCCAGGAAACAAACTCACGTTTAAATATTGACTCTCCTGCACAAAGCCGGGCTGGGTGGGGATCGCTGCTGTGTCCGTGCCATTTACCAGTTTCCAGTCGAAAACTGAGATTGCTGGGACTTTGGCCTCATCTGCTCCCAGCTGCCTGGGGGAGAAGGGAGGCAGCAACAGCAGCCAGGAGAGGGAATCTCAGGTCAAGGCTGGTCTGTCTCGCTAGTGGGCTTGGATGCTCGAGTCTGGCAGGATCTGGGAAGCAACGAGATGAGCCTTTGTGCCCAGGGAAGTGCAGCTGAGCTCAGAGCGACTGTTTCATCCTCCCCCTTCTCCTGCAGAGCCGTCCTGCTGAAGACCCTTCAGTTCAATCCAAACCCTGTCCTGGCCGTGCTGCTCTCCCACTGTGGAGCCAGGAGGGAAGCATTCCTGAGAACTCTCCTGATGCTGGATGGTGCCTGATGTCTCCCTGGTGTCTGGTCAGTGGGGAGGCAAGGGGCTGCCAGCCCCCCCTGCAGCCATGGAGGGCCCCATCTTGCAGCCATGCATGAGGAAGTGCCCTGTGGCACAGCTACCCTCGATAAGGCTGTTTGCTCTGTTCTCCTGCAGCGCCAAGCTCCACGTAGGCAAATAATTCCTTTTAAAAAATTATATATATGTAAAGAATAATAACCCTCGCAGAGGAGATCCTGCTGCTGGGGTGGTGGGACCGGCTGGTGCCAGGAAATGCTCAGGGTGGGGACTTGGACTAGACACAGGCACCAGCAGCACGGTGGCCCTGGATATGTCCCTGACTTCACACAGCCCCATCCATCTCCCAGGATGGCCTTCATTTGAAATGGGAGATTATGAAGGAGCTAGGTCCTCACTGATTCTTCCCCCCTGGACAAGGAAAATCCTGGCTGGAAGATTTGTGGAGAAGAGGCCACAAAGAGCATGGTGGGAAAACTTGGCACAGTGGCCTGACTTGCCATGCTGACAGCGACAGCTCTGTTCATCACTCATGGCTGGTAAGAGCATGCGAAGAATATGGGGAAGCTGCTTTCTATGCTACTGCTTGCCTGCTGCAGGCCTTTTTTTCAGGGTAAACTCCCTCAAAACCCCCTAAACTGAGCTGCCCTATACCCTCCTGGGCAGTGCTCTCAGGGGGAGCTGGTGGTGTTTTATCCCACCCTGAGGGGATCTGGATCTTTTGAGGAAGAGATAAAAGCACAGGGTCAGCTGAGACTCCTTTCCCTGTGGCTGCTGTGACCCCTGCACATCTCCCTTGGCGCTTACGCCATGCCGGGGCCCCCATTCCAGGGGAGAAAGAGGAAGGGAAAAGTCTTGCCAGCTTTAAACTCGGCCTCTCTGCCCTGCTGCGACCCCAGGGCCAGGCTGGCATGGCAAGACTTGGCCTCGCTGCGGCTGCGGCCCTGGCTCAAGGCACCGGCCCTTGCTGCAAACATGTAAATGCTCTCATTCCTCGGAATGGAGTTTCTCCCTGAAAAGCCGCCTGCGCTTTGCAGCCGGGCGGCTCTTGTCAGGCTGCCAGAGGAGGCCGGAGCAGCATCACATGCAGCAAAGTTTTACAAGGCGAGTAAGCGTCTGGGGAGAGGGACTGGAGGGGGACTGACCTCCGCGCACACACACTTGGATGCACACACAGAGAAACCTTGTCCAAGCTCCCTCCGGCTCTCATCCCAACGTTGATTTCTTTTTTTTCCTCCTTTTTTTCCTTTTTTTTTTTTTTTTTTTTTTTAATAAC